>APFE031078327.1:180133-218854 GCA_000404065.3 Pinus taeda | reverse complement strand
AAAAAAAAAAAAAAAACCTCAAATGAGCAAAGGAATGTAGGAAAATGTTGTAATGCAATATAAATGTAGCTAGAATGCAACTAAGAAAAGAATATAACTAAACGTAAATCCTAATATATCTGCACTAAAAGGTTAGGATCATGTGAAATCAAATTTCCAAAGTAGCCATGAGAGTTGCTCCCAACCTGCAATTAGAAATATATGAGAAATTAGCACCATGATGAAACAATGTGCAGAAATAAAAATATTTACCTAAATATCCTGCACAAAAGTTTGAAGATCTTAAATACTCGCAAAAATGTGTTCCATACATAATTATTTTCACCAATCTTCAATTGTACATTCATTATTGTTTTCATTCTTAGCAAACATCGACTAAGTTGGACACTTATTATTAACGACCAAGTTTTCTAAGTAGGATGTTTCCATCCAATCTGCAATTCAATAATGGAATTTGGAACAACCCATTTTAAAAACTTGAAACCCTTGAGAAAATAAACTTTCAATCAACTCAATCAAATTATAAAGAGAATATTGTGAGGGAAATTTGATATGATCATATTCAAAAACCTTGTCAAGATTATGAGGGCCTAACATAACCATCAGTGAAAACTCAAGTGTCTCAACTTCTTGACGAGCATCTGAGCAGTGAAATGATGAATCATAAAAACCAATGGGCTCAGCCGATGTAAAACAACTATCATCAGATGTATCAGTGGGAAAATGATTAATTGAGTGAAAATTGTTAGAACTAGTGTTATGATCATATTGGTGGATTAGCATATAAGACTCTCAATACTCCATTAATTCCCTCTGTATCTGATTATATACCAGACCAGCAATATGAAAGCTTTGGGAATTAAAAACAAATGTTGGAATCGTAAATCCGGGAAACTAATTAGGATACTAGGCTTACAAAATATTAGAATCATATGTCAAATCAAATCCAATATTCATATCAACCTGAGGGTTTTTATCCACCAAATGATTCAAGCATTCAATGATAATCAAAAGGATAAATTATGCTAGAACCAAAATGATTAGCTTCAAAAGATACATAAGAAAGCTCAAGATTTGATCATTCATGAAGGAGTTTGATAGGGAGAAATATTTAAACTAGTGATGATATTTATCTTGATAATTAGATTGATAGGCTTTAAATTCATGTACCCTCATGACAGATATGTACTTCGAGCCTAGATTTAATACAAAAAGTTTTCACAGAGATGAATTAACCAAATATGAATCTTTGATCCGATTAGTGACTTTATCATGAGGATTAAACGAATTAACTTGAAAATGTTGAAACTCACTCAAGAGTGAGCTTACATCTAGTGAAACAATGTTGAGAAACTAATTATATGAGAAAATATGGATCTAACCTAGTTCAAAGTTCCCATCAAGATCGCGATAAACTGAAATAACCATCAATGAGAGTTGAAGTGCCTCAATTCCATGAAAATTCCCTAAACCTTCAAATTTTGAATAATTATATTTTGAGAATTGAGTCAGATTGTGCATTTTATGTCGACAACTACTATCAGTTATTTCAACAAGATCACTATTATCCAGATGGCAGACGTCTATATCACTGGTTTGACCAAATTTTTCAACCTCAAGAAATGTATTATTGAAGTCATACGGTTCTTCTAATTGTGTACCTAAGGATGTATATATCAGAGAAATTTCATGAGAAACCTGAACTAAGTAATTATCCTCATAAAAGACTGGAAATTGCAAACCATGGAAAGGATGCTCAATGGTTTCATCATTCTATTCCTCATCAAATGTAGACCTACCACCTTGTGTCAATTCGAAATTTTGCTCATCATATTTTGAATTCGAAGAGCATGCCATATTTTCATCATGAATTAATTCATTACGAGCAGTAGGAAACAAGGGATAATGAGCTAAAGAAGAATTCCCCATAATAAAATCCTCTTTGATTAGATCATATTCTAAATTCAAAGCTTGCAAATCGAAACATTCTTGAGAAATCAATGGAACTGATGTACCTAGGCATTCATCACCATATATATTATTGGAGTCATTTTCATTAGGATGATGGTTGTCCAAGGCTTTAGTTTGATTAAGCATCTTGATTTCCTTTGATTGGTTGCCAAGATCATAAGATTCTAGATCAGCCAAGAATGAAGGAATAATATTTTGACAAAGAGGACTTTGAATGAGGGAAGAGATAATAAAAGTGTCTTCACCCTTCTTCTCCTCTACCTATGGAATGTAACCACCTTAACTTCATCACCATTTGGACCAGCGAATTGAGAACCAAAAGTATGAGGAGCAATTACTAGCGGAGTGGATTGATTAAGCAAATCAAGGTATAAAGGGTCATGAGGTGTAAATGATAGAGGATGACAGGTATCCCTTGAAGAAACACTACTTTTAATTGAACCATATTCAATATTAAGATTATAAAAGTTAGTGTTACCTTGAAAAAATAATGGATCAACCTTCACATTAGATTCAATGGAATCATGAGAACCATGAAGGATTTTTTGAATAAAGACTCGTTCATGGAAAGAATATGAGTGTGGGATAATTTCCCAACCTCAACATGAGCATGAGAATCCACCTTGTTTGGTAATGAAAAAAGAGGAGGACAAGAGTCAAAAGGGGGTGTAGATTCCTCCTCTGAGGTTTGAGGTGTCTCTTGATTAAGAAAATTTGGAAGACCTAAATCAATAGGGAAATTAGATTCAAATTGTTTCAAAGAGATTTGAACCAAACGCTAAAAATTTTCAATAAAGAAATCCCAATCCACATATTCTTCAAGAAACTCATAACATAAGTGAAGAAATTTATCAACAAAATCCTTTACTGGTTCATCATGTTTTATTCTAAGTTGATTAATCATTTTATAAACATCACAGTAATCATACTTGTCAAAGGCTCGATGAATCTCCTTGAAGAATTGTTCGAACCAGTGAATGGAAGCGACTGGTAAGGTATGATACCAATGCTTAACTCAACCTTCAAGTGTGAGGGAAAAACATGTACAAGAAACCTATTCATAGTTTATTTCATAAAAATCACAAAGTTTGAGAAACAAAAGTGTATGCTCTAGAATAGATGTTTTACCCTCGCCATCAAACTTAAGATGCGACATTGAAATTCTTACAAAAATACCTTGGGATTAATATTTGGGAATGATTCATTCAATATGAGAGATTTAAAACAAACTCAACAGGCGCATCTTTTCATGTGTTCCTCCTTCTAGCACTAAATATGTTGACAACGTTATATTCTACCAACAGTAGGGAGTCTCCTTGGTATGAAGTCCCAACTAGACCTCTCACCATTTGGTGTACGAGCCCCATCTAGAAAATAGGCTCGACTGCCGTAACTTAGAGATTTTACTTGGATGCAATAAAAAAACATAATAGAGTATGCAAACAACCTTTGAAATAAACAAGTAAGTTAACATTGTGAGACACCAATTGAAAAGCATAGAAGGGACTTCCACAGAAGGGAAAGAAAGAATGAGCCTCTAGAAGAAAAGTAATAATATTATCCTACAAGAGACACACAAAATCAAGGAAAGGCTCATTAGTTAACCTACAAAATAGTTCTCAAGTTAACAACGATCATGAAATAAAATAACAATGCACATTCAAAAAGATATATACCAAAGCCAATGAAATAGTTCATTTTCTTTAGTATGTATGAACATAAACACATGTCACAAACATTAAAATAATAGTATTACAGCATCCACGCTACATGCATCAAAGGGTGTTGGCCTTGAGAGCTTCTTATGATTAAGGGAAAGTTCCAAGTACATAATTTCAATGGTGAAACACTAGCCCCAATATTGAAACATTAAGCCATCACTTGCTCCTCCAAAGAATAATCTTCTCTCTTATGCCAAGCTAGAGCAGTTGAGGTGAAAATTCCTTTTGCTTGATCTATGAGGGTTTATTTATAAAAAAATGAGGTGACTCTCCACCTCCCATGTGAATATTTATTTTCCCCATGACTCTTGAGCTCCCATATGACTTTTGAACTTCTATATGACCTTTGAGATCTTACATGACTCTTGGAATTCCTAGTGACTCTTCATGTTCCATGTGTGATGCTTGGGATTCCACATGCTTTTTACATTTTCTTATTTTGGTAAATAGAGAATTACATTTCACCATAATGTGGAAAATACATGAACAACATAACATTTTTGTGGTGACACTCTCAGAAGCCATAATTTGGCAATTGTGACATGAGACTTCATTGTGATGTATCAATATGAGGCTCTTTTATTTGCTACTATGTCTTCAATTATTCATGATAGATATTACGTGTACTTCATCTTCACCCTCCAAAGGGTCTTGATTAGTATTCAAACCTTTTAATTCAACATGAGTTTCCATCTCTCTGTCGTTGTTCAAGATTCCTTTACCACTACATGATAGTGTCTATGTGTCTCATATCCACATATGTCTTTTTTGTAACCTCTTCTTGTTGACCTCCTTGATCATCATCTTTCCATTATAGGGTGATAGCACCAGTACATGAATTTCACTCATGAAAAGGCAACATCAGTCCAGAAATCACTTATTCTATCTTTTCTTCTCATGTAAGATGTTGATTATGATGGGACAGTGTGCAAGGACTAGGAGAGGGGTTCTCTTTGGTGCAAAGAGCAGAGTCATGATGCAGGGGATGGAGGGTTGGGCACTGGGAATTTACAGTGTGCAATGTAAATAGATAGAGGTAGGGATTTGTGTAGTAGGCAAGTGCAGTATGTAAGGTAGAGGATCCATTTAATGTGCAGTTGAGCACTACAAGGGCTGAAGGATAGCCCTATTTTCCATTGAGATCGCACAATGCACAATGAGGGAAAGGTTGGCCAAGGCATTGCACAGAGAGAAAGTGTAAGAGACAAGAGTGACAACATTGAGCACTATGCTTACGTAGTGTGTGATGGTTGAAGAGGAGAATCAAAATATTGCACAAATGAGCACTACAAGGGTCCAGAGATGACCCCACTATCCACTGAAACTACACAATGCACAATACAAGATAGGCTTTATCAAGGACTGCATAGTGCGCAAGTGTAAGCAGCAAGGTTCAGGGTCTCTACTCTAAGGTTTCTCAATGTGCAATTGAAGGAGGTTTTCCTCTATATGGGCATAATGTGTAGGTATAGGAGATAAGGGTTTCATCATTAAGGCTTAGGAATGTGGAATGCACTCATCTCTTAGCTAGAATTTGAATGTTCTCATGAGTTGTGGGAGATGTGAGGACAATGAAGAATTACAAAATTGACTAAGTGTAAGATAAATGAGACAACAAATTAAGAGCATATAACACATCTTGAATATGATCGCACACACATACACAAAAAAGCACGCGATAAGAAGATACATGGTACCCAAAACCATCATGCATACATTGAAACAATAGTAAAATGACACTTTTTACCAATTCTAACACTTAAGATGTACACCTTTACGACACAAGTGTCGATTGTAAATGAAAGGTGCACTATTCCATGGGAATGTGTCCATTACATGTTCTAATGATAAATAGCATCATCTAGTGTAAGATATTGTGCTAGAGTTTCCTCTAGAATATGTGTCAAGGTGTTCTTAATAAGATACAAGAAAGAAAGCGAAAGCAACGCATGTAAGAAAAAACACAACACTAGGGAAAACAAAAGAAAGCACAAGTGGCACATGCAAGAATGAAAGCAAAAAAAAATGGCACTTGCAAAAGATAGAGTAAGTAAAAATGGCACATGTAAGAGAAAGAGAAATCAAAAGAGACAATTGCAAAAGTAAAAGAAATAGTTGAGAAACTCATCCAGGAGATTGCACATTTACAACTAAGTGTGAGAGAATGCTCCGTGTGCTTCAAAAGTGCACAGAGCCAAAAGAAAAATATGAATTTGAAGTGAGATCTGGGCTAGACTCTTTATAAAGGGAGAGAAGACATGCAATTAGGGTTAGAATTTGTGAGTGTGCTTCATGCATGTTGGGAAACTAGGAGTCAAGAGTGAAATGACCACCACAAAGAGGTGTGATAGTACTAACTTGAAGGAGTACACTCTCAATATTGACAAGGAGTGTGCAAACATTATCTGTAGATGGTTCCCTTACATTGTTACTAGGAATTGCGCAATAAGTTGTTCATAAGGAGTGTTTAGTCACTGCCTCAGGGAACTGCATAGTCACTATCTCTAAGATCTACACAATCCCTGCCACAAGGGACTATGCAATCACTTCTACTTAGATTTGCGTAGACACTATCACTAGGAGTTGTGTAGTCACTAGCACCAAGAGTTGTTTAATCACTGCTAACAGAGAGTGTGCAACAATTTCATTGTGAAGTGTGCTTAGTCTATCTTGGGATGTGTGCTTGTGAAGACATCAAGAGGTGGGCATGTGAAAGAAGGTATATTGACACTTAGAATTCCTTAAGGAAGACTTGAGCACTTAGACAACATGATCAAGCATGACATTAATGGCTTGAAATGAAGAATGACATTATCATAAGGAGGCTCAAAACTTTGAAGGTAGGAAAAAATTGAAGGGTGTTGTAGCAGGGACAACACTTCCCTCGGCCCTCGTTCTCATATCCTTTCCTATGACTCTCAAAATATATCCCCATATAACCTTACACCTAAAACTATTTAATACAGTTCCCACCTACTTCCATTATGAAGGGATTCATAAGTCCCTTGATCCCACCCCCAATTGTTAAATGCAATATAAATAATATAATATTTAAAGGTCGATTCAACCAATGGATTCATAAGAATT
This sequence comes from Pinus taeda, assembly GCA_000404065.3. Lineage (NCBI taxonomy): Eukaryota > Viridiplantae > Streptophyta > Pinopsida > Pinales > Pinaceae > Pinus > Pinus taeda. Next base: position 212,075 of record APFE031078327.1, on the reverse strand, counting down.
CTAATTAATTTAAATATTAAGTTAAATCCTAATAAAATATAATAACTAATTAATTATTAATTAGGATTAAGGGCTAATCATTTTATTAACTCTTAATCAAGCTTAATCATTAACCAATCACCTAGTATAATAGACCACAAAATACTAGTAATATTCATCCGAGGTGTGGCTATGTAGCTAACATACACATACTTCATATGTATACAGATAACACTAATAATGCTATATCATAATAATCAATCTCGCAACAGGTAAGAAAATAACATGGCACATAATAATAGGATAAGAGAGTGGGAATTATAGTTCAAACTAGCTAGAAAAACTAGGTACCTTCATCTTAAACATGAGGAATTTTATTTTGGCATACTACTATGATAAGAAGATGATAAAATTGCATAGCACTACAATGAATTCATGCTCGAATGTTCCCTACTCAAAAGAGTTGAAAGATATTGTAAAGAGTGTCTTTCAAGATAACCAAAATCAATACAAAAGATGCAAAAAAAAAGTCAAAAAGGTTATTATTGGTAAAAACTGAATAAATTTCTCACCTAAAGAATCATAGACAAAACTTGATCAAACAAATTAGAAACTAGAAGGTGAAAAGAAGTCATAAGAACAAATGGTAAAGCAACTTACTAGTAAGAAATAATTAATTGAGAAATAAATAATGAGTGATCCCATTAAAAGAAAAAAAATCGTTACATTTCAAAGTACAAATTATGGAAATTACAAGCGTACTTACTAATATAAATTTAGTGATCAACAATGTGACTTGGTAATGAAGAAGACATAAAACCAAAATTTAATCAAGGAAACACTACATGTGTGAGAAAGAAAGAAAGGTCAAATTATGAAGACAACTTATCAACATCCTAATCATCAAAGATGATACTTTAACTAATCAGTGTATCAACATTGCCCAACGATGCTCAGAACAAACATAACATTCATACTATATTCTGAATAATATTAATTCTAGTACAATGTGGTGCCCCATTTATTTTGACTTATTTAAGATATTATATTGAAACTCACTCTTTGATTGTTATTATTGATTGGTTTTTTTAATTGATGTAATGGTAACTTTGAATGAAATTTTATTGAAATGGTTATATCAAACATCCATAGATAGAATTTACACTAATATGGCATAATTGATGTTATCATTTTATATGGTTATGATACATGAAATGAATATATTTGAGGTGGAATTGTATTTAAATGTTGGTGATGGTTTTCCTAGGGTGATAGGAAAGTCACAAGTATAGATTTATGTAAGATTACATCATCATTGTGTGGACTCTAGATTAAGTTGAGATAAGTTATATGATTTATGATATGATTTAATTTGTGACTATGGAACAATTTGATGCATTAAATTAAGTGTGTGTTATCATAGCGAATATGTTTTATTATCAATCCAAAAATGGATAGATGGGGTATGAAGTGTACAAGGTATCATTAGGAGAGGAGGAGAAGCATTGTTGTTTCCTTATACTAGAACACATTTTCCATGGTTTGAGTTGAAAAACTCATGATACTTTTATTAGAGGTTGCACATTTTTATAAGAGTATGTCATGGATTCAATTACTCATGACATTTAGATAAGGGGCATGCAATATGGAGGAATCCCTAGTCCTTAGTGATCATTAATCTCTCAACAAGGGATACAAATGTTGATTTAACAAAGACTCAACAATTAAACCATTTCCCCCACTAAAAATGTTGGATGCTTGAAAAAACATGCATGAGCATGACAACCACAATCCTTGTTGAAAAGTATATCTTAGATGGCATGGAGAACCATAATACCCTTGGTATCAGTTAGAATTTGTTGATTATACATTGAATGATGATTTTGTAAGCATGTAAAATACATTTATTTTAACATGTGTATTTTAATTAATTCATTTGAAAAGTTAAAATGCATGGTTTGTTGATTTATTGACCATATAATTTATATGTTTCATAACTAAGAGAAATGAAACAATTCATTTAAAATCCATTCTAAATGCACATGAAATAGAAAACAAGTAGTTTTTAATTAACCGAAAATTAATTACTAGTGCATCCATGAATCAAGGAGGAGAATAGGAACAAGGAATTCAATTTCAAATAAAAATGTGGGAAAATAAAAATAGGTTAGGGAATATTAAAAAGAGTTAATAAATAACAAGAGTAGTTACTACATGTGCACCCACTCAAATAGGGAAAGAGGAGGAGATCAGGGGGGGCTCTAAAAGTAGGAATAAGAAATGTGGTAGTTAGGTGAGGATTAAATAGTAATTTGTGTTCTTTATAAGGAATTACTTATGCACTTGTATATATGAGTGACACATGGGAGGGTGAACAATATGTAATTGGTAAATTATAAAATTATATTTATGCATGAGATAAGAAAATGTCTTGAGGCACAAATTCTATAAATTAAATCTTGGACTAGAGGAATTATATACTTTTGCACGATAATATTGGATGTGTTTCACAAAACTTAACCTTGAATTGGTGATTCTTAGAGAGCTTGATTTATTGAATAGTGTTCACGAGATTAGGATTTTTTCTCAAGTTCAAAGCTTCATTATTCTCTCATTTTGGAAGAATGGTACTTTTCATACAAATCTCATAATTGGCATTTGAGGACTAATTTTGGCCTCCTAAGGAAATAATAAAATAATAAAATAAAAATTACAAATTTTTTTTTGTAAGCTTAGGTAGAGCCTCCTTTTATATTTATATAAAAGAAAACTGAAACCACATACAGTTAATAGGTGGACTCAACTTGCCCATTGGGAAACCAAGTTTGTTAGCCACCTATGCATATTGTAAGCCATCCAAAAACGATAAGTTATCTGTCTTTCTACCCAAGCGATATAAACTAGTCTATAGTCTTAGATCCCATAAGAATACATTTTAAAAGAAAGCTAGCCGCTAAAAAACAAAAACCTGAGGTCATTGTGCTCAACTATTCTTTGAGGTCTTCCAGTTCAGACACAACTGTCGCTAGATCTTCAGCTGAATCTCCAGGTGATGGTGTCATTTCAATAATACATGGAATGTGTCACTGTATATAGTCCAATCTTATGTCCTGCTTGCAGAGCTGGAACTGGATAGTTTGCAGGTCCTTTCTATAGTCTGGCATGTCTCTGATGATCAGAGCCATCCCCATGGACACTTGTTCCATTGCTTTTCCTACCAGGATTTTGATGAGCCAATACAGATGCAAGGTCTATTTGAATTGGGATAGTCTACCTCTGGTGTTCCCAGGATCTGGAATGTGGTCTTTCCATTCCTCCATTTCATCCTCGGAGTCCTCTTCCATAATTATTTCCTCCATTTCTTCTATAATTTTCTGGACCCCTGCATCTGTTCCTTCCTTGTATGCTTTTGCTGCCTCCCTGACAGTCTCATCCAGGGGTCTTCTTCCTCTCCTTTGTTTTGAGGTTCCCATGTCCTTTGAACGAGGACCAGATTTTCCTCGTCCTCTGTGACCTCTTCCTCTGGCTAGACGTGCCATGTTGTCGGTGTCTGCTACCTATACACATTGATCACAATTCAAATTCAGGATAAAACATCCATTACCCATGCAAATTCCAATTGCCTTGTGGGGTTTCTGTTCTCCGTCACTGCCTCCCCTCTACCTACACTCCATTGCTCCCAGGCATTCAAGTTAACTAGGGGTGGTCTTCCCCTTCTCCCTACTCCCCCCGACCTACCTCTTGGTCAGACCCATATTCTCTGTCTCTCCTCCACTGTCCCTTCCTCCCACATTGAAGTCCCTCAGGCTAACCCATTCCCTATGCAACCCCAGTATAACAAACGAAGGGAGATTCATGGTAGGACTCTCCTCCCTCCCCTGCCCTGCTTGCCAATGCCACTCCCTCCCCTCGCAGCACTACCTCCTATGCATGTCACCCATTCCTTGCTTAGCTTTCTACCCAGCTTCCCCTCCCAGCCTCGCTCTTCTTTGCTACCATAACTCCCCCTATCTACCCAGAAATTCGGCTTGAGGAACTTCTCTGAACCCTCAATCCTCCATTCCACCCAGATAAAATCCTCTCTAGTCTTGCTAGCCTTAGCCCTAAGGAAAATGTGTCATTCCCATACAGTTAATAGGTGGACTCAACTTGCCCATTGGGAAACCAAGTTTGTTAGCCACCTATGCATATTGTAAGCCACCTATGCATATTGTTAGCCTCCTTTTATATTTGTATAAAAGAAAACTGAAACCACATACAGTTAATAGGTGGACTCAACTTGCCCATTGGGAAACCAAGTTTGTTAGCCACCTATGCATATTGTAAGCCATCCAAAAACGATAAGTTATCTGTCTTTCTACCCAAGCGATATATACATAACTATTTAAAAACTAGTCTATAGTCTTAGATCCCATAAGAATACATTTTAAAAGAAAGCTAGCCGCTAAAAAACAAAAACCTGAGGTCATTGTGCTCAACTATTCTTTGAGGTCTTCTAGTTCTGACACAACTGTCGCTAGATCTTCAGCTGAATCTCCAGGTGATGGTGTCATTTCAATAATACATGGAATGTGTCACTATATATAGTCCAATCTTATGTCCTGCTTGCAGAGCTGGAACTGGATAGTTTGCAGGTCCTTTCTATAGTCTGGCATGTCTCTGATGATCAGAGCCATCCCCATGGACACTTGTTCCATTGCTTTTCCTACCAGGATTTTGATGAGCCAATACAGATGCAAGGTCTATTTGAATTGGGATAGTCTACCTCTGGTGTTCCCAGGATCTGGAATGTGGTCTTTCCATTCCTCCATTTCATCCTCGAAGTCCTCTTCCATAATTCTTTCCTCCATTTCTTCTATAATTTTCTGGACCCCTGCATCTGTTCCTTCCTTGTATGCTTTTGCTGCCTCCCTGACAGTCTCATCCAGGGGTCTTCTTCCTCTCCTTTGTTTTGAGGTTCCCATGTCCTTTGAACGAGGACCAGATTTTCCTCGTCCTCTGTGACCTCTTCCTCTGGCTAGACGCGCCATGTTGTCGGTGTCTGCTACCTATACACATTGATCACAATTCAAATTCAGGATAAAACATCCATTACCCATCCAAATTCCAATTGCCTTGTGGGGTTTCTGTTCTCCGTCACTGCCTCCCCTCTACCTACACTCCATTGTTCCCAGGCATTCAAGTTAACTAGGGGTGGTCTTCCCCTTCTCCCTACTCCCCCCGACCTACCTCTTGGTCAGACCCATATTCTCTGTCTCTCCTCCACTGTCCCTTCCTCCCACATTGAAGTCCCTCAGGCTAACCCATTCCCTATGCAACCCCAGTATAACAAACGAAGGGAGATTCATGGTAGGACTCTCCTCCCTCCCCTGCCCTGCTTGCCAATGCCACTCCCTCCCCTCGCAGCACTACCTCCTCTGCATGTCACCCATTCCTTGCTTAGCTTTCTACCCAGCTTCCCCTCCCAGCCTCGCTCTTCTTTGTTGCCATAACTCCCCCTATCTACCCAGAAATTCGGCTTGAGGAACTTCTCTGAACCCTCAATCCTCCATTCCACCCAGATAAAATCCTCTCTAGTCTTGCTAGCCTTAGCCCTAAGGAAAATGTGTCATTCCCTATTAGCTTCTATGCCCTCAAGCCTGGCTAGCATCGACACAAAGCTATCGGGCCACTCTTCCTCATTGCTTTTGCTCTTTCTACGCAGCATAACCTCTCCCTGTGGTGTTTCCTTCCCAACCTGGCACAAATTCCTTCTCTCACCTGCCATATTGGACTTTCCTTCATGAATTAAATAAATAAAATAGTTAACGTACTTGTGGTTGCTATGCCTGCTTGCTGAATGCAAGTATGGTTGGTCTTCTACTCTCGTTCTCCCACTACCTAGCAATCTAGCCATCCTCCCTTCTCTATGCTCCCTCTCATACTCTGCCTTACCTACCTGTCATCACATCCGCCTTACGTCTTCGTCCTTACCACCTCTCCTCTTACCTATGTACCAAATGCCACTTCTCCCTTCTAACATCATTGCAGACATATGGGACTCCACCATGCCTTGCAATATAATCGTGTGGCAAGTGGTACGCATTCCTTTCGCCTTCTGGCCTCTGACATCTATACTTATTTTGATTATCCACTTTGTCACCCCAATCGGGGGAAAAATTACAAATTTTCAAAGGGAAAGAGAAAAAATAATAAATCAATCATGTGTTCAAATTATCTCCTTATAGGTTTACTCAAATTTCAAATGTAGGCACTTGATGGATGAAAAATAAATTTCACATCCAATTTGTGAAAAAAAAACATGTTTTTTCATGTATTTCCAATTTATCTTACTATGGGTCCATCAAAATAGTGAGATCAATTGGAAATACATAAAAAAAAAAATTAAAAAAAAAAAAAAAACATATTTATTTATGTTTTTGAAAAGAAACATGACTTTTCATGTATTTCTAGTTTATCTCAATATAGTCTATTAAAACTATATAGAGTGGGTGCTCATTGGATGCATAATTTAATTCTTCACCTAATGAGTCCTTACACTTGGAATTTGAGTAAATTTATAAGGAGATAATTCAAACCCGTAATTTAAAAAATAAACAGTTTTCTTCCTTTCCCTCCAAAAGTATTTATTCTTACGGTTCACATCGCCATGTTGCATCCTATTGGTTCTTTCAAAATTGATTTTGATGATATAATTTTTTTTCGAAACTCATCTTTTACCTCAAAATTTCCTTAATGATTGCAACATATGGATCCTTGGGAAGGAGAGTACCCATTAGAGATAATAGGAAAGCCAACCAATTGATTGTCCAAACATCACAAAAGTAAATATAGGTGGAATTCAAATTCACAATTCAAACATTAAAGGATAAAAGCATTCTACAGTAATTCTTGAAGAAGATACTTGTGTTATGTTCTCTCACACACATTTATGTGTATGTGTTATCTATCAAATGAGAAAATAAAAGTGTAGCTATTGATTATTGAATGAGAAAATATAGCTATAGTTTATCACTATATAATTATATATTTATATAATATGTATATATATATTATATATATAATAAGATGAGATGGTTTGTTTTACTTAATTTTAAAGGAATTCTTTTAATTTATCAAAATCGCAATTATTTAATGAGTATTTAGTGAAACTCAATTGCATATTATATGGAACATAACCCAAATGGACACATTCCATATATAGTAAATTCTTGTTCATTTCATTGATTCCATGCAAAAGCTCAAATGGAATAAAGGTCCAATCCAACTCTTAATTCAAGAAGTTACATCTACAGTGCATCACTTTAACATTGTAATGTATATTTGAAGGATTGAAATGTTTTTTTATGTAGTAGGTATACACAATGACTATAATATATATGTCAAAGTCCAAAATTGTTTTGGATATGGATGACATGTTATAATTATTAACTAGTTAATATCGTTAAATCATTGATGTACATTTGTAGAAGAATTAATTTATTTTCAATCCTCTATTGCATAAAACTTTGGCACTTATTGTACAAATGTTACCCAATCTAATTTATTTTGTAGTCAATTTTGTATACATATAGTAGAAATTAGAACCTATAACCAATACAATTCTTTTGATTCTTTTGGAGTCGGTCTAGCATACTTATAATAGAAATTAGTCTTATGGTTATCAACTTAATTATAAATTAGTTTTATGTGTATCATTTAAAAGAAAAACCATCACTCGGGAGAGGTTTGACCTCCTCTAATGCACCTAGGAGAAGCATAGTATGTTGTTAATTAGAAGAGCATTATCAATAGGAGGAAATCTTGTCGTGTTAAAAGTCGTGAGTACAATGGCTAAAAGTGGGAGAGAATAATACCAATTGTTTTCATAATTTTAGGATTCAATAAAAGAATTCCAATCAAATAACCCATCTCGGCAACATCTAAGTTATGAATCTCATCTCTCACTGGGATACAAAGAAGGAAGTTACTAGTTTTTTTACATTTCTTCTAGCAAAACCCCAACCAAATCACTGTAATGGTGTAAATAAAATCCACAAACACATCTCCAAATTTTTTATGGATGAACATAATGTTAGTCTCATGACAACCATAACTCTTTTGGAAGTATAATTTATTATCATGACTATGCCTGCTAAGAAGTCTCTTGGATTGAATGGATTTTCCTCAAATGTTTTCCACTTTTGCTAGCCAACTATTAAAATAATTTCTAGGAACTTGTTGAGGAATACAAACAAATATCAAGAGTCCTTCATTCTCTTAATGTCACTTTCATTATCGTCATACCCAAATAAATAAATAAAAAATCAAACCCAGTAAGTTTAGATTTATTACCCTCTACAATGTCATTTATAAAATTATCTCCAAAGCTATATCCTCCCACCTCAAGCCTCCATTGCCACCTCTAGTCTCCTTACACCAAGTGGGGGTGTTTGGAAGGTCGTCAAATCTTGGACAACATCATTCTTCCCCATGAATTTTCCCATTCTCTCAAAAACTTAAAAATATTAGGAATATTAATCAAGATTAACATGTCCAAATATTTTAACAAACTTAGCTAGCAATATATCCACTCCATTCTCTTACCTTTTGGAATTATATTCCTCTTGGGTCAATTGAGTCATTAACCTCATCACTTTCACCTTTTTCTCTATCTTTATCAATGGCTCACCCTCACCTCCTTTTCCACCCTCTCGTGGCATCAACCAATGAGACCCCCTCCCTCATTTCCTTTGTATCCTCATGGCTAAAGAACTTTGCTAAAATACTAGCTACTAAAGTTCACTCCAAAAACATTAAGGGACTCAAACTCTTCTCTAACCCCTTTCCTATTTTGAATAAGAAATTTTCAATTGGTACTATGTTAATGGTTTCACCTACATCCCATGAAGAAAGATCCTTTAAACAAGTTCTCAATGGATTCACAGATTACTCAAGCACCTCCACTAATCATATAAAGTCTTATATTTTATTCTCCAACACTCCTTTTCCTCTCAATTTTCACATTCCCCATATTCTTGACTTCTCTATAATCTCCCTTCAACCCAAATATTTAGGACTAATTATTGTTAACCTTGCTACTCATCATTCTTATTGGGAATATCTTTGTTCTAAGATTACAAAAAATCTCACTTGTTGGACCTTTTGATCCCTCAACATTTCCACATGATTAATCCTTCTAAAATAACTCCTCCATGTGATTCCTTTATATCTTTTCTATGCTCTTATTTCCCCCAAATGTATCTACAAATCCATATACAAGATTCAAATAAATTTTCTTTAGAAAAGAATTTCTAACATTAAAAAATGGGTTCTCTTCCCATGGAAAACCCTTTGTCATCTCAGGAAAATGGGGGTTGGATTGCAATATCAATAATCTATTAATGAATAATGAATTCCTTGACACTAAAACATGGTGGTGTTTGATACAAAGATGTTAGGATATTCTGATACATAAGAAATAGTTAAGTATAACTTGGTATAGTGTAGATTTAGGTAAAGTGTGTTTCTTTACTATGTACTTTTGTAACTTACAATCCGATGATCACAATATGTTCTAGACATGAAGTGATCTGACGATTCATTCTCTCCTTAGTATTACTGACACTTGATCTGTGTCTTAACACCTAATTGGTCCATGATCTCTATTTAAATATCATGGAAGGTCATTTGTAGGGTGACCGTTCGTGAGAGAAGCTTATGTAAATTTTATTTCTTTTACATTAATAAATTTCTTGAAGTGGTCGCGTTGGCTCAAGTCATAGACTGTTTCCCTCTTTGAAGGTTTTAACCGCGTCAAGAATACTGGTGTATTGATCTATGATCTATTTTTGAGTAGTGTCCTTTGATGTTTTATCTGAAGAACTTACCCTATAAATTCCTACATGGTATCAGATCTATTTGGGGGCCACATCCATTGGTGATCCAAATCCGAAGACTGTACAAGTGCATGCGACTGTCGTTTCCTAGCTCTATTGTTTCTGACTACTTTCGAACCGAAAGGACTGCTCTGTTGTGTTAGGCGCATCTGTTCTAGTGAGGAACCCCTTTCGTTTCATGCGAAAAGGTTTCCGGTAGCCCTAGCTACGTCATTTTTAAAATCTGGAGGTATATAGTCTTTATTTGCAGTTTTAGTTATTCATCTCTCTGTTTATTTCGGTTTATTTAGCTCTCTGTTTTTTATTACTAAATATATACCTCTCATTTCTGCATATGCTCTTTGCCTTGCGACTCTGTGTGATATGAGTAACTCAAAAACAGAAAGGAAGGATTTTTCTCATGTGTATGCTCTTTTCTGCCGCACCTTAATGTGATCTCGGAAAATTAGAAACATCAAGGAAAATATTTAGTTTCTGGTGAAAGCTAACTTCAAGCCATAAGGTTTGGTTTTTTTGTATGTCTGTGTTGGGTTGTGTGCTTTTTTGTTTTGTAGGTAAAAAATAGTTTTTTCAAGCAAGCACGCACCCCAAAGCTTTAGTGACAAAAAAAAAAAAATCCTTCCTCTTTTCCCAAAATTACTAACCTTTTAAACTAGCTCACTTGGTCCAAAGTTATTTTATGAGAATAGAGGTCTTGAGTTCAAGTCTTTCTTTTTTGTTGAGTTAATTTTTCAAAAAGCACATGTAACTTATGTTTTAAAGTTACTTTGTGTAAAAATATCCTCACCCATTATAAAAAGTAAGTCACTTATAATTCTAAAGTCTTTTTATCTTTTATTTAAGTTACAATTTAGTGGGTAGCTCGTAAAGTACCATTGTAAAAGTGATTTTCACGTCACATAAAATATTTTTTTTTAAGTGAGATAATTAAATTAAGTTTGGAAAGGGGGGGATTTTTTTTTTAAATATAACATTATCATTCACTTCTGCACATTCACGCACTTCTTTGGCATCTTCAACAACTTTTTTTCAAAAAGTCATAGCTTCTTCATTCGAAAGCAATTTTCAGAGCCGTTTTTTTTAATCGGCCTAATTTTTCAAGATCTTTCCATTTAAACACTTAGTTACAGGATCTATAGCTTCAGTTTCTATTAAAATGGAAATTCCATGTCAATTTATTCTTGACAACACCAACTACTTCCAATGGTGGTCCTACATTGTGGATTTACTTAGAAGTAAAGGTCTTTAGAGAATAGCCTCAGGCCAACAAACTAAACCTAAATATGAATATAAGGCAGCCAAATGGGAAAATAGGTAAGATCAAGCACATGGGTTGATACGGATGTCTCTTTCTCCACAACTTAGATTCCATATCGCAGAACTTGATACCCCTAATGAAGCAATGAAACAACTCACTAAGTTTTTGGAATTAAAAATGAAATTAGAGCCCATCAACTCGAAAATGAGTTGCTTACATTGGACCCCAATAATTTTTCTTCCATTCAAGATTTCTTATCCAAGTTCAAGACCCTTAGACTTCTATTGGAAGGTGTTAAGGTTAATAAAGAATATGGTAGCCTTATCTATTCCATTCTTGCTAAATTGGGACCAACCTACTCTGTGTTTGTTTCCACCTTCCATTCTACTAAAGAAGCCTTTATTTCTCAAGGACAAGATTACAAGTCCCACTCTTTTGATGTCTTTTATGATTGTTTAATAAGAGAAAAAGAAAAAATATTACATCTTGGTCTTCTTAATCTTAGAAACTCTTCTAAGAAAGCCTTAGCCACCCAGCAACAACCAAATTCAAAGAATCCTAAGAAGCAGTATCCTAAAAAGAATGGTCCTACACCAAATAAGGGTCCTAAGCAATTTCAATTCTCAAAATGAAAATTCAATTCACAAAATGAAAGCAAAAAACAAAGGGAAGAAGACTAATAAATTGCAACTTGTAATCGAGATGGCCACTTAGAATCCAAATGCTTTAAGAATATGGAAGCCTTGGAAGCAGCAATGAAGAAGCATAACATCCATTTGGAGCACTCTTCAACTTCAACTTCATCTTCAGGAATAGCACTTTCTACATGTGGTTGTCAAGCATCTTAGTCTGGTTATGCACTAAATGTATCTTCTTATTCTCATTCTCATGAGTGGCTCATTGATTCTGGAGCTTCTTATCACATGGCCAAAAACAAAGCTATGTTCTCTTCATTAAATGATTGTAGCACCAAAAATATATATGTTGGTGATGATAGATCTCTTAGTGTTGTAGGGACTGGAACTGTTCATCTATACAATGGTCAATTTAATGATGTATTATGTGTTCCAACCTTATCCTGCAACTTTCTATCAATATATTAGATAACTCATTCAGATGAAGGTAAAACCATTGAATTTTCACCTCACGATGTTGTAATTAAGGACCTAAGAGATCCTAAATAGATTTTAGCTACTAGAATTGTTGATGATTCTACAAGGTTGTATAATTTTAACAACTTTGGGTCATCAAATCTTCCCTCGATATTTATTGCTCATAATGATGAAGTGAGCAAACTTTGGCATGACCGATTTGGTCACTTAAACTATCGCTCCCCTCAAAATCTATATAAATAAAATATGGTGACAGGTCTTCCTATGGTATCTTGCAGAGATGGTGTTTGTTCCAAATGTGTACTCAGAAAACACCATCAAGATAGTTTTGAAAAGCGTGCCTTTTGGCATGCCTCAACCCTTTTACAACTTGTGCATAGTGATTTATTTGGTCCACTTCCAGTTGTTTTATTCTATGGATACAAGTATTTCTTAACTTTCATTGATGATTTCTCTAGACGCACTTGGGTATACTTCTTAAAACTCAAGGGTGAAGTATTTAACATGTTCTTGGCCTTTAAGGCATTTGTTTAAAATAATATGGACGTCAAATTCTTAAGCTAATATCTGATAATGGCAGAGAATATGTTAACAACAAATTCATAAGCCTTTGCACTAAGCATGGAATTCAAATGCAACATATTGTTCCATATACTCCATAGCAAAATGGTGTAGCTGAAAGGAAGAATCACACCTTAAAGGAAATGGCTAATTGTATGCTTCAATCTAAAGGACTTAGTCTTACTTTTTGGGCAGAAGCAATTAACTGTGAAAATTACATAGTAAATCACACTCCTACTAAGTTTTTAAAGAACATCACTCCAGAAGAAGCATGGAGCTTAATTAAGCCAGATGTCAATAACTTTTGTGTTTTTGGAAGTGAAGCATGGGCCCATATTCTAGATGAGAAACATAAAGCCTTAGAACCTAAGAGTGAAAAATGTGTTTTTGTTGGATATTCTGAAGATGTCAAAGGATATATACTTCTTTCACCTAAATCCAAAAATTTTATCATTAGAAGAGATGTAAAGTTTGTTGAAAATATATCGGCATACGAACCTAGTTCGGTGGATGTGCCACCTCTCTCTGTCCCTTCTACTTCTGAAAATATTTCTTCTTCAAAGGATGACAGCGAGGATGAAAATCCTCCCCCACCGTCTCGGATCCTCCTTCAGCTCCTCAGCTTCCAAAATGGGTCCACGCTACTCAAGATGTAGTAGGTTCTCTTGCAAGTGATCCTACAAATCAGCATCGCACTCGTTCTCAGTTTGATAGAGCCTCTTCTTTACTAGGTCAAGCTCCAACGAATTATGATCCTGATACCTTTGTAGAAGCTTCAAGCCATCCAAATTTGGATGCAACTATGAATGAATAATAGCGTTCATTATTGGAAAATGATACATAGAATCTTGTTCCTCTTCCAAAGGGACGAAAACTTGTTAGATGCAAATGCGTTCACAGAACCAAGTATGGACCAGATGGAAAAGTTGATAGACATAAAGCTCGTCTTGTTGCTAAGGATTTTTCAAAATTTTAAGGCATTGACTATACTAAAACCTTCTCCCCTATTGCCAAAATGAAATCTATTTGCCTTGTTCTTTCCCTTGCTACCTCTTTCAAATGGGAAGTCCATTAGATGGATGTTAAATCTACCTTTTTGCATGGGACTTGCATGAAGAAATCTATATGGAACAACCTCCTGGATTTATACAAACAAACACCAGCCTTGTATGTTGGCTTAAGAAATCCCTTTATGGTCTCAACCAAGCCCCTCGGGCTTGGTATGCCAAAATGGATAGCTTTCTTTTAGATACTGGCTTTTCTAGGTGTCATTCTGACAATATTGTGTACACCAAGAAAGTGGGTAAGTCTCTTATCATTCTTGTTCTTTATGTTTATGATATTATCCTTACTGGTAGTGATCCCAACCTTATAAAGCATGTGAAGTCCAGCCTTAAAAATCAGTTTGAAATGACAGACTTAGGACACCTATATTATTTTCTTGGTCTTCATGTCTTGCAATCCAAGGAAGGTATTTCCCGTTCCCAAGCCAAGTATGCATGTTATCTTCTACGTCACTTTCACATGGAAGACTGTAAGCCAGCCCCTTCTCCCTTTCAGTCTGGAGCCAAAATTTCAGTCACTTGTACTTCCCCTAAAGTTGATGCTACCTTATATCGTCAGCTTGTAGGAAAAATTTTGTATTTGACCCATACACGTCCTGACCTTTCCTTTGTTGTTGGCCTTAATGCTTGGTTTATGCAAAACCCACATGAAATTCATTAGAAAGAAACTAAAAGAATACTTTGTTATGTTTGAGGTATAGTTCAGTTTGGGATTCATTATAGTGTAGAAGCATCTCCTCTATTGGTTGGTTTCACTGATTTCGATTGGGTTAGTGACCCTGATGATCAAAAGTCTATTGCAGGTTATGTCTTCACTCTTAGTTCTAGACCTATTACATGGGCTTGCAAGAAACAAAGTTCCATTTCTCTTTCTTCAGCAGAAGTAGAGTATCATGGCACCGTAGAAACTAGTAAGGAAGCCATGTAGCTTCTTCAGATCCTGTCAGGGTTTGGCCGTCAGTAGCGGCATTTGACTACACTTTCATGTGATAATCAAAGTGTCATTCAACTATGCTAAGATCCAATCCAATAGCAGCGCAGCAAACACATTGAACTACACATGCACTTCATCAAAAAGCTTATTCATGACCATGCTCTTGAAGTGTAATATTGTTCAATTGATGATCAAGTTGTAGACATCTTTACAAAGGCTCTCACAGAGGTGAAGTTTACTAAACTTTGATTTATGGTTGGAGTTCAAGAAGTTGTCACTAAGGGGGGATAGGCTCTAATGCCTCCTTCCTTCTCCTATTGTATCATATTTGTACATCCTTCAATCCTATCCCAAGTTGTTCTTAAGGGGGGACGTAAGGATATTCTGACACATAGGAAATAGTTAAATATAACTTGGTCTAGTGTAGAGTTAGGTAAAGTGTGTTTCTTTACTATGTACTTTTGTAACTTACAATCCGATGGTCATGATATGTTCTAGATAGGAAGTGATCCGAAATTTCATTCTCTCCTCGGTATTATCGTCACTTGATCCATGGCTTAACACCCGATTTCTCCATGATCTCTATTTAAAGAGCATGGAGGGTCATTTTTAGGGTGACCGTTCATGAGAGAAGCTTATGTAAATTTTCTTTCTTTTACATTAATAAATTTCCTGAAGTGACTGCGTTGGCTTAGGCCGCGGACAGTTTCCCTCTTTGAGGGCTTTAACCACGTCAAGAATATTGGTGTATTGATCTGTGATTTGTTTGTGAATGGTGTCCTTTGGTGTCCTATATGAGGAACTTACCGTATAAATTCCTGCAAAAGAAAGGGAGAGCTCTAGAGAAACTTTGGAAATACATTATACCAATGATTTAAGAAATCAAGCTTTAATCGGCTTAGAAGGAGATCAAACTACATCCATCATATGGAATACTGCTTGGAATTCATGATCACCATATATGGGAAGTCTACAATGGTTAAATTTATCTTTTCTAGAAATATTCTTCATAGCAAATACCTCATCGTCAACACACACTACACTTTTATTCTTTAACATAATATCTCATAACAATGCAAGGAACCATTACTGGGATCCATAACCAAGGAATTATGAATAAAAATGTTTCTCAGACTCTCTAGATCACATTGCCTTCTAGATAGAGAAATTATTAGTAATATTTAGGAGGAGCTTCACAAATTCTAGTTTTTATGCTCAACAAGCTCATATGGGAGTATTAAAAAAATAAATTTTCAATTTCAAGAAAGCCTATGATTTAGTAATAAGGCATCAAAACATCTAGTTAGACACCATTTGGGACAACATTTGGAAAGCAAATATTTTTCCCAAAGTAGCTAATTTTTTCTAGTCTTTTTTTCATGTCGGAAGCATTGGTGAGCCCACCTAGAGGGGCCCACCAATCAACTCTACTAAGATAAGCCTAACCTTGATGGAATCAAGGAGAATTGAACTCGTGCCTCATGAAAAAGGGCCAAATGACTTGGCCCGTGGGGCTTCAACCAACTGATTTACCCATTAGGGCTCAACCACTTTTCTTTAGTTTATAACTCATGGTAGGATTATAATTGGGGACTACATACAATGTTGGAGATACATCAAACCAACTCTTTTTATTATATGCAAATAGATAGGTGAAACATTGGAATATATTCTCAATATGTGTCCCTTCAATGCATCTCTATGACACTTAGGTGCCACCCATTTTATGTCAATCAAAACAAAACCAAGATAGTATTTAGTTTACTATATTCTCTTAGAGGTTCCAAGCATTCCAAAATCCTTGTCAACAAAATATGGGTTATTTTTCTAGGTCTTATCTTGTGGGATATTTTGAATTAATAGAATCAAAGAATCTTCAAATATGAGGAAAGTGCGAACACCATGATTTGGAAAAAAATTAGAAAAAATATTTTTCAAACCCTTTAAATTCCCCAATGGTCCTAGGAAGAATTCAAATTCACTCCTCAAGAGCATTATCTCCTTTGTAATTGAGACTCTCATATTTCTTCCTCCCCTAACCACCCACCCCACCCCACCTCAAACCCTCCTTCCCTTTGTTATAGTCCCTCTCTACCTTGAGATTTGTTGTAACACCCTCCTCCCACATCTACCCAAGTAACTAGTCAACCAGGCTAAACATGTGACGAGAAGTTGCTATGATATGATTCAACTTCCTATGTGTCAATTAAGGAAGTGGAACCGGTGAAACACATCACACAAACCTTCCACATTAGCAATAGAACTCTTGGGAGCCATCCCAACCACTCAGGTAACCATTCCCTGAGATCAACTAGAGTTTTAATGCATCAAACCCCTATATGCTCCCTTTATATGGACCACCATGCGTCTAGGAGGCTCCAGATGCTCCCACAACAAGGAAAATTAAGCATTCGGGGACATTTTCCCCTTTGTTGTGCCTGCGAATATGGGATTTGTGCCACTTTTACAGGCCCAGAGCCCAGATCACTACCCAAAATTCAATGACACCTTAAAAAATGAAATTTCATAGTGGAATAATGATACATTTACAAAAACATTGACAAGGACTAGATCGGACCCCTGCTAGCCATGATAGGAATTTCGGAAAACATGTCACAAACATAAAAGCTACTATTCAAAATAACTAATCATAGAGGTCTCATACTTATTTTGAGAATCGCTAAGAAGCATTTACGCCTTAACATATTGGCTGCAATTTCATCTATTAGGCCATAGGTACATTATTCATTCATTTACAAGTAAAAACATGATGGGATCCATACATAGCCATTGTCATAATACAGGTTCATAACCAGCATAATAGAACCAGATATACCAAGAAAACAACAACCTTATAAAATAGTATAATACTCATGAAATAACAAGGTGAAATAACCTCATATTAATGATGCAAAGGCCAAACAGGTTTAGGAATTCCATGAACTACTTGATCATAGACATGGCTAA
Source organism: Pinus taeda (assembly GCA_000404065.3). NCBI lineage: Eukaryota > Viridiplantae > Streptophyta > Pinopsida > Pinales > Pinaceae > Pinus > Pinus taeda. The sequence goes on along the minus strand of APFE031078327.1, from coordinate 194,322 downwards.
CTCAAATTTCTCTTCAGCCAATCACTTGTGCCATATTCCAAGCATGAATGTGGCATCTCATAAAACACATCAATCAAAACCATCCAGGGCTTCCATAGGCCAAACTACCTCAACCGATCAAACAGTAATTCCACCTCACGATCAGACATCACAAACCATCACCATATTTGTCTCTACCTAAGATTTCCAAGGCTCCAGAGTGTTAGTTCCAACCAAGGCTCTAGGACTAGTAACTCAACCCACAGCTACGTCTAAGCCCCAGAGTGTTTTTCCAACCAAGGCTCTAGGACTTGTAACTCAACCCACCAAGGGCTCGAGAGTGTTTGTCCAACCAAGGCTCCAGGACTAGTAACTCAACCCACTAAGGGCTCGAGAGAGTTTGTCCAACCAAGGCTCTAGGACCAGTAACTTAACCCAAGTTGTTATAGGGCTCCAGAGTTTTTGTCCAACCAAGGCTCCAGGAACTAGTAACTCAACCCAAGCTAAAGTAAACACGAGAATCAACCAGAAGAACAAAGAAATGAACCCACACCATCATGGTTATCTAGGAAATGGCAATGGTAGACAAATCCATTGTTAATCTAGGAAATCATCCATGACAATGAAAATACATGACCAATAAACCACATGCATATTCCATTCATGCCAAAACTAGTGAGGAAAACATACATGCAACTTGGTACCTACAAGAAAAACTCGTTATAGTTGTTAATCCTGATGTCCTCATGTGCTTTCTTGCTCTTCCTTTTCCTTCTTGTTCCAAAATTCGAAGTATGCCACACTTCTCCAAGAGTGCTCCAAGAAAACTCTAAGTGTCAAAGAGTATGAGAGAGAGAGAATAGAGAGACAGCTCCAAAACTGAACTAAAAAAAAAAATCTGTGAACTGATCCTCATGAGCCTTTTTATTAATGAGGCCTCTATTTCCTTCACTTTCCATTATTTTCCTTCATTTTCCTCCTCACATGCAACATGTAACCTTTCACCTCCCTTTTCTCCTAATTTCAATTATTTTCATAAATAAATGTGCCGAAAATGCCATTTTGCCTTTCCAAAGCCTTTACCATTTCCTTTTCCAATTTCCTTAGCCATTAATAAATCATAAGTGATCCCCATCACTATGGTTTTGCCCAACATTCAGCTTGGAATACGTGTCCCATCAACCCTGGTTATTATTTTTCCTTTATTAACTTTTATTACATGGAATTTTCACCAGGGTTTTTATATTTGTCAAGTTAAACTTAAAGGGAAGCTCCAAAGCTAACCCTAGCCCAACAAGATTTGGTAGGGTATTCACAAATTCTAAATTTAAATCCTCATAATTTTTTTGAGCTACTTAGGAATTACTTCAAATAATGTTGTAGAAACATAGGAACCCATTTTTAGATTCCAATTTACTTTTCAAGATAATTATCCAAATATCATTGTTAAAGGAAACTCTAAACTCATTATCTCCATGCTCACAAAGATTTAGAGTGCCCCTCTGTATTGTGTGATGAAAGGCCTGACACAATTGGATGCATGCTTTGTATCTCTCAAACTAAGGATGGAGGTCACATGTCACTAAGCGATATATTCCACCTCATGCATATCTTGATACCATCATTCACAACTTAAATCAAGAATGGAAATTAAATCAATTCTAGATAAATTTTAGCTTTTAGCATGAAGAATATGGAAGCTATTTCAATCATGATAGACTATAGCACCATCAATTCAAAGTGAATGTGGACTATATTTCTCCTCCTTTAACAAAGTTTGACATAAACATTTAAATCCATCCCATCAGACCTTATTCCCTATTTTTCCAATTGTAGTCTCTCTAGTGTCCTCCTCTATTGTTCTCCTATTTTTTATACTTTTTCCTCTTTGATTGTAATGGCTCCTCTCTCTATGCAACATTGTAATGCTCCCACTTGATAAACTAAGGTGAAATTAGTAACAATTATTACGAAGATTTTATTCCATCACAACTTATCACTCTCTCCCTAGCTATCAAAAAGAAATTTCAAGCGTTATAAGATGATTTTATGGTGGAAAGGGCATACTGAAAAGATCTAAAATTAATCTCTTAGTTAAATACTTCATCCCAAAACTTGGCACCAGTTGAACCTGGGACATTCAATTTACAAGAGCCTAGAATTATATTGGCATATGAAGGTCTTGATGGCTCAAAGTCTTCACTCCTAGGAAGTGGACAGAGTAGAGCTCAAGTGGATCATGAACAAATTAGAGAAATAGAGCCACCTTCTTGATATTATTTATACCTATTTAGTGAATAAGCATGGTGGTGTCCTTATTTTGAATTGTTATGGATGCTCTTAATACAATCCTATCGACATCACCTCAACTCCAACAACATATGAACCTCAATTTTTCATCATCGTTAGGTTTCATGATCTTTGTTTTCTTTATGGCTCATTTTATTGTCAATTTCCTTTTTGCCTTTGTATTATAGAACCTATACCCAAGGTGAGTTTGGTTTCCTAATTGGTGAACTATCCCTATGGTCTTAGATTCATTAAATAGTTCATCTATGTCCTTCATCTCTATTTTTCCTTAATTTTCCTATGGGAATATTATTTTGGTTCTCTGTTTTTTGGTAAAACACATAGGCTAGTAGGTACATTGCATATCTTTTATGATTTCTCTAGTTTCCCTTCGACAATAAAAACATGAAGCCTCCTTGGTTCTTTGTAACTATGCATGATTAGTGATTTATATCCAATAGAATAGTTTTATTCTTAAACACACACACACACACACTATAAAACCTTATTAGGCATACAAGTAGGCACAATATAGGTTTCTTTGGGATGACCATCATTCTAATTGTAAAGAAGTTGTCCTCCATAGTGACTTGAATAGGGATATATAGGGATCCTTAATATTTTCACTGTAATAACCTCTTATCATAGGAATAAATTAAAACTTGAGAAAACTAATGGCTTCATCAATGGCTATGGTCATTTCCTTGCTACAATTAAATTTAATCTCCACATGGTCATTTCCATCCCTAATGGTATTGAAATCCTTGAATCAATTCCTTTACTCATCCCTCATTTTCTTCTACATGGGAATGAATTCATAACCACATCCTTTACCTAATGATATTCATTAGAAGCACCCACTTTTCCTCTCCAACTCCTCAATCTCCTTTACGACCACCATAACATTCAGCATAGCCCATGTCATGTCAACCTTGGATAAAATCCATAACTAGATAAAATTATTTATTTTGAATTGAGATAGAAACTAAGTTAGCATGGGAAAACCCCATAATTAAATAAACACTTTCATCTAAACTAACATGAAAACTCATTAACTATAGGGAATATTTCCTATTGTAGATATATGAGTGGACATATATAGGTGAAATAGAATGTGAAATAATCTTAGGGTAGATTTTCCAGGTGAATGTCCATTAAAGTTTTAGAGATCAAGGGTAAAACTTTGGCTCAATGGAAAAGAGTAATGGGATATAGTAATGAATATTTATGTTCTATTTTTCCTCCATTCTCTTGTTGCTTTCACTCAAACCCTTGTCATGACCAACAATTCTATTCTCTTTCTCCTTCTCTATGAGCTTCTCCATGCTCAACTGTGAGTTGGAAACAAACCTCTGTAGACACCTCACCATGATTGTCCTTAACCTAGTATTTTCGTATCATTAGTTCTCTCCATTGGAACCTTCTAAGCTTATTCTACTCCTTTATGATTTTGCACTCTAGTACTCGCACCCTCTGGACAATTCTACCCACATTCACATTATTGAATTGTCTCAAGAACTTCTACCCAACCTCAGCTGAAACTTTTTCTCCTCTTCTATGCTGCAAGGATTACCACAAATTTCCTTCCCTCTCTAATGATACTTTCACATTAATTAAATGAAAAATAACTAAGACCAATTACCAAAAAATATCTCATCAAATTTGCACTCTCAAGAACTTCTAGGTTCTTACTTCACACTATTGCAAGATTCTTTTTTCTACCAATTTTCTCTAACTGTCTTTGACAATTCTCCCTAGATCTACTCCTTGGTTGGAATTATTCTTGCTTGTACCAAATCCTTTATGTGATATCCATTCCTCAAAGTTGGATATTTTTATGTGTTCACCTATTAACACATGCTTAGATTTATTATTAAAAAAAAAAAAAAAATTGCTTACCTTTATGCTTCGTTCAAAACTTATATTCCTATATGCTCCCCTTCAACGTTTCAGACATTTCGTTGATGTCTTTTGCAACTATGTCCTCTCGTGATGGCTACCAGTGCATTCAATAGTTTCCTTAAATTTTCTCTGATATCTTTCTCTCCTCAAAGAGTGTTACTATTCTCTGAGTTCTCACTCTGATACCACTTAACGTAGGAATACATGTTGGGTCTACTACCTACTATCCTTTTCACTCAGCTATGTCCAAATCAAAATCATGGCTCAGCCTAATTGTTGTTTAAATAAAGACTATGAATCAGGGTTTCTTCTCCCCACTATGCTTCAAGTGTTATCCTCACACTTCCACATAATGTTCAGCAAATGCCTAGATCCTTCACCCCCTACATGCAACTCTTGGCATTGGGATTCTCCTTTGTACAACCTAGCTCTAACTCCTTCCACGACTTTAGATTTCGGTCACAATCACAGCTCTACAAAGCACTCGATCATAATCAATACCATGGGTCAATATTATTCATCCACCCCGCAGTGCCCATGCACTCTCCTTAAATCTCATAGGCTACATGAGTGATACAACTATTTATGGTAATTTTCTTTTCACTCCTTCGTTAGTCAATAGGACCACCTATCGCCACTCCTTAACTCTTCAACATTTCCCGAGTTGACAGTATAGTGGCGACCGATATTCAATAGATGAGAAAATATATGTTGTCTAAGCCTATCAATTGACAAGACCGCACTGCACTCCATCACCCAACATTCATTGCAACCTCAACAAAACCCCTGATGGCGAGTGGTGGTGAAAACAATTGACGAGATTAGTTCCCATTTTTTGGGGCTATTAGATTATGGGGCCATAAAATCCTTTGTTGGTCCTCACAACTTCCAAAACTTTCCACCTTATTCCTTTCCCATTTCCAAAGGTTGACATATATCACTTCATAATTGGCCTCGACCCACCATTGTGTCCTTTTCCATCGGTGACTTCTCAGCAGTTCGACAGACATCATCTTAATGTCACATCAAGTCTCAATCTCCCCATTAGATTCTCAACACCCTAATTCACAAAATCCCTTTAAGGTCCCAACAAATGATATAACAAAAGATGAGAATCTCTCTCACTTTTAAAGTTTGTCAAATGACAAGGTTTCCCATTGATCATTGACAAGCTCCTGCCTTTAATTTTGAGATGGGTGGTGGTGAAAAATTGCTCAGTGGTGAAGATTTTTCACATACTCTAAGTGTTGGCGCTGTTGGACACCTAATCCTCTATGGGTTGGTGTAGAATGTGAACAGCCATGAGAGTCCAAGAGACCTTGGGATGTGGAACCCAACAGTCACACGAATGTACTATAAATTATATCATTGTCAAATAATAGAGGTACTCTCCTTCTTATCTTTAATATTCTATTACTGCCATGTGTGCCTAACATGGTATCAGAGCGAGCGATATCCTACCCTGCTCAAGTATGAGCCACATGTTTAGGTGAGCTTGTTTTCTGTGGCCTTTCTATACATGTTAGTGTTGTACCTATGTTCTAGACTGCCATCTCTGTCAAATCTCTTTTGTTGAATGAGTTGGTCAAGAGTTGAATGTTATACCATACCTTGAATTTTGTGAACCACCTTAATACGCTTTCCAGATCCTATCTGCACTGGTCAGAGCACAGGTCTCAAATTAGTTTTATATAGTGTAACTCCTATTAGATTTCTCTGCCATATTTTCTGTCCTATGTGTTAGTTTTATTGAATGGTGTCTTTAATAATTAGCAGGGTTGGTTGAATGATGGCTCCCTATGCACAGTCTACCTGTTAGCCCCAATACACTACTATCTGAAAGCTCCTTCAAATGGTACGCTGCCACCCATAGCAATCAATTTCCTATAGGCATAACGCCCCATACACCATGCTCTCAGTTCACCATAGTCATACCACCATTGGAATTGAAAACTCCGTTGCTAACAATGTGTTCTTTGCTCTAATCACTCCATACGCTGATACTCTCCACTGAAAATCTTAGAACTAATAAACACCGAAGCAACATCTATTCTAGCATCAAGTTCACTTTCATAGATTTCATCGCTACTATATTTCTCTGAGGATTGAGTGGAAAATTTCATCTTAATATCTATATCTTTCTCAGGATGAGACTCGACTGCATCACTGAATGGAGATGAGCTTTCAGTGAGGCCATTATTTTCATGTATTAATACATCAAAAGAACTCTCAGACCTATTGTCAAAGACTCCTAAACTGATATTGATCGAACTACGGATACCACATAGTTCCCAGAAAGCATTGTTCCATCCTCCCAAGATCTAGTTTATAAACTAGAAATATATCCCTGACCTTGACCCACATTGCATAATCTTGCAAAATCTAAACTACACCTAGCCAATGATTCTCCATAAGGGCAACCCATATTCATGTTGAGCTTATCAATAATCTCTAGTATTTCCATATCCATCGAAAGTTGATTCAATATCCCGGCAGGAGAACTGCTTTGCCGTGAAAATTTTATTTGCTGATTGACCCTATTTGGGGTAATCCCAGTGCCACATGAACTATTCTATGAAGAAAGGGTGCTCATACCCATTTTACCACTTGCCATGACTCATTCTAGATAGCCATTTTCAGGAATTCGTTTTGCATCAAAATTCATTCGAGACAAAACTCCTACAGGGGAGCTACTGTGATGAACAAGCTTGGTTGCTCACAGTGGTAGGATATTTTCTCTTTCACCTGGCGAATCAATAGCGTTATAAAGAACTGGATTTTATTTGAACATGTTGTTAATAAGATTTTCACGAGACTGCGAGCCTTGTGCCTGGCACATCTTCGACATCTGAGAGCTGCAAAAGCTATTTTGGGATGTCTCCATTCCATTTTCAAGAACTGAAGCAATGTGATTCCGTTTGCACACATCCTCCCCTGCAATGCTACCAAAGCTTCTCTTTCGATGGGAAAATCTATGAACAACGGTTCCAGGATAACTTTTGTGCTCCTCTAAGTGTTTTTTTGGTTCCATTTTGCTAGATTGGTTGGAGTCGTTATGCTTCATTCCTCCAGAATTGGATTCTGTTGTAAGTGAAGAATCATTTGAAAGAATTCGTGACAACGCATTGTCGGGACCAACAACTCCAACGTTTGGCAGCCCATGATTTGAACAAACTACCTTTGGTGGATAGTGCAAAGGTAGTAGAGTGGCACCGTATACAAGTACAAATGAGGCAGAGACTATAGGTGGTCAGGTACCGGGGAAACTTATTTCCATATCTGATATGTAATGTTTTCTTTCAAATTTTTTGAGGGCCATGAAACATGCTACAATGAGTTCAACTCCTGAATGCATTACACCCTTTCCATTCCATTAGTCAAATGGAGCAAGTCAATGCCATGAGAATTTGAAAAGGTACGAGAAAATGTTTATTTTATAATATTCAACTACTTGAATGCCATAGTACACCCTGAGGAGAAAATTGGGTCGTATCAATTTTGCACAAAATTTTTGATCCTCACCATGATGTTGGACCAAGGTTTATGTAACCAGATTTGATACTATGTCGATAGCTCTCAGTATGAGTTTCACTCGACGGTTGTCCTCCATAAATATATGTGATTGTCGGGATGAAGGTCTTCTCTACTAATCCTGTTGAATTCAGTGAAGCTTATCACTTAAAACTTTTAGGAACGCCACAGAAAAGTATAAAGAGCACAAAAATCACAAATGCCACTTTGCCCATTTCCATTGTATCAATGGAGGTTTTGAATCCATAGTTCGAAGCATTGTTCCCTTTCTCCTTTTATCAGGCTTTATATATTAAGATATTTGTCTCTTAAAATCCTATGATTGGGCTAGAAGAGGAAAGGATTGGTGCAACCAATATCTTGTGTGGTGAAATTCTTATTTATTGACATCATGTTTAGTTTAGCAGAAGAGTTATAGCATGTGGGGTTTTGGATATTTGAACTAATTTGAAGATTGGAGACTATTGACAACTTCTTCGTCTTGGAATTGTATTAGAGTTTGGAGTGCGTTGAGGTCCTCGTTGTTTTACTATTTTTTTGAGATTAACTTGCTAAAAATGGCTCCAATTAGTGAAATCTTAGAGTTATTGGACAATCTAATACTCTCTACTATGGATAATACAGTCAAAATCAGCAAGGATTTTCTCACGAATACTCATTGTTGTTTACAAGATGTACATGAAAAGATTGATTTTTGGCAGCTTGAATCACAGCTACAACAAGAGGAGTTATAGAAGTATAGTCATGATTCTGAACTTATCTTCATTCAGGACAATTCTTTGTTTGAGACACACTCCCATCAACAACCAAAAATTGATCAGATCATTGAGCCTCTCTCAGGAGCAGTTGCACATGGAGATGCAAAAATTCAGTTTGCACTTCCCAAGTCAGTCATCAGACCTTGGGAAGAGCTTGTCCATAACAAGCACATAACTGGTCTTGGATATGGCAAGGATGTGTCCTTTCACATTCCAAACTACTCAAAGCCCATTCAGTTTCAGAGTGCTAGATTCCTTCATGACAGTTCACCTTCAATTGTTCTAGATTCTACCCCTCTTCCACATCAACAACAACAAATTGTGAAATGCCAACACTGTGACCGAGTTGGCCATATGAAAGATCATTGTTTTGACCTTCATCCATGTGAGCACTGTCATAAAACCACCCATTCTTCACACAGATGCTTCAGAAACAAGCATACTACAAGAACAAAGATTCATCTTGGATGGATCACTTCTTGGCAATGGGCATCAACAGCCAAGAAGATATTTCAGTCATATGTCAGAACTTGTTCTAGAGTATTAAAAAGTCTTGCAGTTGAGTTTTCTCCATCATCTCACCTTGTATCTAACAAGGGGGGAAATGATGGTCATCTACAAGCTTCAAAGTCACATCAAGCGAGCCTGAGCCACAACCTACCATACCAAATTCAGAGTTGTAGCCAGAGACAAATATGCCCTGAGCATGCCTTCAGTTGGTGATACCTCTTCCAAGAATTGGGGACACTTCCTCTAGCAGAAGATTTCAACTTCTTACCAGTTTTGGAAGAGTTCCAGGAATTGCATTAAGCATTCCATAGTTGTTGGTCATCCTTAAAACATCACAGGTTGAGACCTCCCTTTTCAGGTTGAGGTTATCCCTTTTATGTGGGGTGAGACCTCCCTTTATTGGTTGAAGGTTTCCTTCTTCAAAATATCAGGAGCACTTCCTCTAGCAGAAGACCTGAGCTTCATGCCAAACTTGGAAGAGTTCTGGGAATTGCACTAAGCGTTCCAGTGTTAGTGGTCATCCTTAAACCACCACCCTTTATACCAACATTTCAGAGAGTGCATTCAGCCTAGTGCTACCATGATTTTTTGCACATTTTGTATTACATCTCTCTTCTTGGACTCATACATAACCGTTCGGATTAAGGGGGGAATGTTGGACACCTAATCCTCTATGGGTTGGTGTAGAATGTGAATAACCATGAGAGTCCAAGAGACCTTGGGATGTGGAACCCAACGATCACACGAATGTACTATAAATGTATATCATTGTCAAATAATAGAGGTACTCTCTTGTTTATCTTTAATATTCTGTTGTTGCCATGTGTGTTTAATAAACACTTAGTGGTCACGTTCTTTTCAACTTGTCCTTGAATGTTTTGAAGACCCTTCCTTTGTCTTATGGCCCTTAATGGATAACTCATTATTTATCATAGTCCAAACTATGGTTTGTCCACACATTAGCAATTTAACTCCCTCTCTCGCTTACTTTGGTCCTTTGTTATTTTGGACTGTCCATACTCAATCTAGATGCAAATGCATATAATCAGTCTAAATGGAAATTCATGCACACCTCTTCTTAATGTTTGGTTTTAACTATCTACACTCATTCTAACACTGAAATAAAAATAGATACAAGCACAAACATTTACGAGAATGTTGACAGTATTGAACCTGCCAACATTTTGGGGATCTCCCCGATATGAAGTCCCAAATATACCTCACACCATTTGGAGTAGAAGTCCCAAGAGTGGGGTGTTAATGATATGCCTTGGTTGTGAATATGCATAGAGACGTGCATGGTGTATTTGGTGAGAACAAGTTAGTGACCCTGCAGAAGGTCAAGTGTGACGCATGAAGGTTCCAACACATGAAGGGAAAAGGAAGTGAGCCCCTTAGAAGCATGTAATTGTACATAGCTTGAAATAAACATGTGAGCATAATGACATCACGAGATAATATGTGGAATAGTCCATAAGTTAACAGTGACGAACTAATACAACAACACGCATTCAATAAGATTCGTACAAATTCAAATGAAATATTTCATAAGCATAAGTGTAAGTTAAATAAAACAAATTGCAAATACAAGAATGGTCCTACTATATTCACAACATATGCATGAAAGTGTGTCAGCTCTAAGCTTGTATTAAAAGTGAAAGTTCCAATAATATATACACCATTAACAAACCACTAACCCCAATAGGGGAACATGAAGTCAACAACGACTACTCCTTCAAAGAATTATACTCCCTCTACGCTACAGATAAGCCAAGGCTCTCACAAAACTCACAAGATCTTTCTAATCCTAGCCAAAAGCTTGGCTCCCAAAAGACATTTAACTAGGTTATGAGGTTCTATTTATAATAGAGGGGTTGACTCTTCAACTCCCCTTTGTGAATTTTGGACAGTTTCTCTCATGACTCTTCAACTTCTTTACAAAATAACTCATTATATTACATCATGACTCTGCACATTCCAATATTGACACTTGCAATTCCACTTACAAATTAATTACAAACAATATTACAATGTACACTTGTACCCATATAAGACAAAATAGGGTCGAGACAACTTGACAACCTAACAAGATAAAACGTTGTGATGCTTGAGTTTGGGGAAATTGTAGCTCAACAAATTCCACTTGGTATTTGTCGGTCATAGAGCAGTGCCAAGCTTGGTACTATACGATGACATCCCAAAACTGTGTGATAGTTTCTAGTTGGAATGGTTGGAATGAGACTCTAGCCTCCATGGCATCCAAGTAAAAATATTAACCAATTTCAAATTCCTTTTGAAGCATGATCAACATTGTTCGCACTTAGACAGGACCACCAATGTAGTTATGCAAGTTCTGTCTATTCACCTTCAAGTCCTCATTAGTGGCAATTTGTTTTGGCTACTCCAAGTATTCCTCTATCTCATTCTTGACTTGGTTCCTGGGTTTGGCTTCGATGAGTAAGCCAACTAATAGGATCATGTGGGTCTTCACCAAAAAATATAGATTGTTGTATATCCATGCATACGAGGCCTGAATGTTGGCAATGAATGAGGTGAAGTACTTATTGTTATGGATCAACATTCTCACTCTTGCTTTCTCCAGCTCTACCTATGGTTTCATTTTCTTACCCAATTCAAGCGGTGCCACTTTGCATCACATTGTCCACTCATGCACGGCAACGATTGTTGCATGCACATTTTAAAGAGTTTTGTTAAATTATTTATAATGCTACTGCAATCCAAACATGCAGAAAAATGCCTTATTCATGGTAACAATTTCCTCATAGATATCCAACATGGTTAAGTATCATTGCCTTCATTTCCTCCAAGTGGACCTGTGTAAAAGTTGTGTTCTGAGTTGTTACACAAAGCTATTCAACCTCTTTCTTGGAATAGTGCAATCTCTTTGCCAATTTCTTATTCTCAGCCGTCATACACTGAGTGTTTGACTTCACTGCACCTGTGAAGGCCAAGTTGGTTGAGGAAATGGCTTCAAGATCTCTCCTTGTGTTGGCCACAATTACCCTTTCTCTCATAAAAGTAGGAGATGCAAGATCGTCCGAAAAATGCTTCTTATGTTCTTGTAAAATCTTCTTCTTGATTTCATTGTACGATAGATTGTACATGTCCATAACCAGATCATCTTCAAGAGGAACAACTTCCCCTTCCTCGCCTGGAGCTGACTCTGCTATTGGAGGTGGTGGATACTAAATAGTGACCTATTGTTGGCTAGGAATCAGGTTGACATATTGATTCTATGGCTCTAGTTCCACCTCCATGTAAACAATCTCTATCAATTTCTCAATATTTTATGAAAGTTCCTGACCATGCATCTATCTGCCCTCCTCCTCTACTGGTTGTCGGTTTTGTTCTTTATCTTCAACTTGTTTCTGTGTTGTTTCTTTTGTGATTGTGTGTTTCATTGCATCTTCTTCCCGCTTATGCTTCTATTCCTCCAATATCCTCCACTATTCTTCTCTCTTCCTCTGTTCTTCTCTCTGAATCCTTTGTTTCCTCATTTCCTCAATTGATAAAACCGCTTTCATAATAGCTAGATCTGCTTTCATCTTGCAGCTTATTTCTCCCCCTGGACTATGGGCAACCTTTCTCTTTCCTTTATCATGCATGAGGTTGCTCCCTTCTACTGGCACTCCTTCTGGAGTTGCTACAAAACTGACCGGCTCGCAGGTCTTGGAGGCATTATAGTAATTCTTCCATGGATCATCCTCCTGCCAATGAAATATCTCATTGAGGCACTAAAAGTGAATTCTTGCACAGTGCTTCCTGAAAATACCATGGGTATTGTACAGATTAAAGTCTCAAGTACCGAATTCAAACTTTTCTATCACCTTTCCTTCGGTATTCGTGACTTTCAGCTTCTTTATCTTGTACAATCCAATTTTCATAGGAAGAGTTGGCCAAGGTGCTTTCTTCTTCATATGTAAAGCAGCTGACAACCATGTGGCGAGATGATATGACACTTCTTGCATGATGATCTTGTAGGTGGCATACCTTGGCAAAACATGTGGCATCTTATCTTCATCAAACACTCTAAGGAAGGTGCCAGCCAGTGAGGCAAACCAATCTGCGATCTCTGATATTGCCTTCATTGTTGCATGCAACATGCAAGGGGGTTCTTCCTTAAAAGTCATCTTGTATAGCGGAATGAGGAACATAGAAAATTTTAGGGGCGAATGTTCGCCCTTTGGCGAAATTAAGGGGTTTTAAATTTTTAGTGGGCGAATATTTTGTATCATAGTACGTTTTTACAAATCACCTCAAATAGCCCACCTTATTTTAAGGGAGAGGGTAAAAAAGGTAAATTTAGCCCTTGAAATTAGGAGTTACAACCTTCCATTCACCCATTTTCAAGAACAGGTTTTATTTAAGTGAATCCCTATGGGCCAAATACCATATTTATAAAAGAGGTATGGTAAATTAATGAAAATATAAATAAATGAGAAGTATGGTAAATAAATAAAACATTTTTTATATTACTCCATAAGTCACCTTATATACATGCAAGGGTGTAAACAAATAAAAATATAAGTAAAGTGGAGGTATGGTAAATAAATAAAATGTCTTTGTATACTTACTCAAAAGGTATGGTAAATAAATAAAAATATAAATAAACTAGATGCATGGTAAATAAATAAAACCTTTTTATATTTAGTCCATAACCCTCGTTTTATTTATGAAAGGCTCAAGAAAGAGGTTTTATTTAAGTGAATCCTATGGGCCAAATACCATATTTGTAAAAGAGGTATGGTAAATTAATAAAAATATAAATAAACGAGAGGTATGGTAAACAAATAAAACATTCTTTTATATTTACTCCATAAGTCACCTTATATTTATGGACACTCAAAAAATGTGTTATATTTAGGTGAAACCTATGGGCAAAGTACTATGGGACAAATACCATGGGCTAGATTATTATTATTACCATGCAAAAAAACATTATTAACCCTAATATTAGTATTAATAAAAATAAAAATTGCACATGGTATTGACCCATGGTATTCACTAAAATGGCACATGGTATTGACCCATGGTATTCACCTGGAATGTAGCCTATTTAAATGGGGGAATTAAACCAGCATAGATCCATCTTTACTCTAGATATAATAACCCCCAAGAGGTATCAAATATCGTGATATGCAAACTAGCATAGCATAGACTGAAAAAATATTTGATCCCAGGGCTTGGTGGATCAAGAGT
>APFE031078327.1:145219-178400 GCA_000404065.3 Pinus taeda | reverse complement strand
TATACATATTATATTATTGATAAAATCGCCTTCCATTTTTCCTATATACCATGGAGATTCGCCCATTTATTATACTTATAAATTTAGGGGGGGTTCTTAAAATTTTCCCTGATGAGGAAGTGGTCAGTTAGCTTCTCCATAACCCCTTGATGGTTGTAATCTAAAACCAACTTGTAGTGGATGTGCATGGAATGATCTCGAGGTGACCAAGTACAATTCATACCAAGGAATGCATTATGTTCGCAGATTGTATCAGGTAAATACGCAGACATATAGAATCTTTCTTGCCTTCCCTTGGGAGGATTCAAATAATTACCTACATGGATCCTTAACTGTTGAGCCAACGTATATGACCAAATGAGTGGATTCCCATTGTTCACAACATGGTTTAGAAGGACTGCCCACCCTTCCATAAAGGTATCTATGTTCTCTTGATCGTGGATTCTCCAAGATAAGATGATCAGCATATGATAGGCCCTCATGAGAGACATTTTTTATATGTGTTGGTGGGTGTATGTCGAAACTTTGATGGCTCCTTCACCCAGCTCTTAAAAACATCTCTCTTGACCACATAGTTGTTGGTGGCATAGAAGAGTGAATCCATGAGTGCTTCTAGCTCAGGAAAATGGTACATACGTCAATAATTTGTTGCATGAAAAGTAGCAAGCCTTTGTGTTCTATCACTACTCAAATTCATGGTCGTCACATCAATATGTGAGACAATCTAGCTGATGACATATTCACATGGTAAGGTTGGATATCTACATGCAACCTTGTTTAGCCCTGATCTCTAGACATTAATGTATACTTTTCGGTCCTCTAGATCTGTTGTGAAGTCTTTTGCTGAAAAATCTTCATTTATTTTCTACAATGTAAGATTTGAGTCATTTTCTAAGTATAGTTGAGTGTCTAAGTGTACAAGAAAGTTTATTGGCATTTGTTCAACTACTTCCCCGATATTGCTTTCAGTGGTATCTTTTGAAGCAGTTCTCTTAGGTTCCATGGTAATAATGACTACTGGAGAGAATTCTCAACAATTGTGCTACCTATGGGACAGGAAAGATACTCATGGTAAGAAAACATTAGCCTTTTTCAAATCTACCTTTATAGCAAGATCAGGAAGCAAAATGTTGCACTAGTGAGAAAAATTGTGCAATATTTTTGGGCAAGTGAGGAAAACTAGTTGTAGGAAATGTGCATTGCACAACCCCAGCAACCAAGGTGTAGTCTAAGGCTTGAGATTGCGCAATATGCAGTCCATCTTGGGCAGTGACTAGGAGAGGTTGCACATTACACAGTCTCAGTGGCCAAGGGGCAGGCTAAGTGCTGGAATTGCGCAATGCGCAGTTTGGGCCAGCCTGTATTATGCACTGTGCAGTCTCATAGGCCAAGCCTCAACTTGAGCTTTTGGATTGCACAATGCCTAGCTAGGCAATTTGAAAACTGGCCAAGGAAAAGTGTAAATTTTCCCAGTGAAAGTGTGGGAAACAAGCAGATTTGAAAATATAATGAAAGTAAAAACATAGATCTAACTAAGTGTGGATGTATCAATGTGAATCAAGCATAGAAACTTAACAAATGGAATGCAAAACAAATGTGTGAGGAGATTCACCGAAACAACGATCACCAGTGTGCAAAAACAAGAAAATCAATGAGACACTTGTGAAAGGCAAACGAAAAACTAAAACAACACCTCTACAAGTTAATACAAGTTAAAATTCTAGTAACCATGAAGAGAAACAAGAAAAACAACACTCATAGAAGCAAAAATACAAAAAGCAATAGAAAAAGTGGCAAAAGATGACAAAAGAAAAACTCACCCTGAAATGTGACGAAAAACTCCACTGAAGGTTCCTCGATCTCATCGGTAACGATAGAACTCCAAGATCGAATGTAAAAATGAGCTCTAGAGGTGTCTGTTAAATATATTTGGGCGCATTAGAGTTTATGACGCTCATGCCTAAAATCAAGAAAAAAGCAACACTTGATAGAAATTTCTAAAAATAGGATTGTACCACCTTTGGGAAACTAATGATGAATCCCTACTTTATAGGGATTTATTTTTTTCTTTTTTCTTTACTATTTTTTTTCTTTTTTTCTTTTCAGGAAACTTTCCATGCACACTACCAAGAAAGATTTCCCAGTTCCCCACACTTTCCAGCTTAGTGCACTATGCAATTTCTAAGCTCAGTGATGGATTGCGCAATTTTTGGACTCGGTGTTGGGCTACCTTCCATGATTGTGCAGTTTTTGAGCTCAAGGCATAACTTCCAGTCTAGATTGTGCAATTTATTTCATCAAGGTTGGCTTGCCCTCATGGATTGTGCAGTTTCTGGAGGCAAGCCCATAATTGTTGTAAGGCCAAGTCAAGAGGCTGCTTGTGACTTAGAAACAAAATTTAAGTATGGAATCAAGAAAACATATGCATAGATACAAAGAATAAGTGTTGATCATATCATGAATACTTGACGACAGTAAAAGGTAAGCTCATGTCAACATAATGGAAGGCTCCAAAATCAAAGCATAGGAAAAATTTTGGAGGGTGTTGTAGCCGCTACAACACTTGATGACACACTGGTAGAAATCCAGCTCTTTGTATGGATCTTGTCTCATTCAAATAGGTCTAAATCTTCAGGAAGTATTTTTCAGTTCATTGATTACCATAGCTTCTTCACTTAGCTTGAATTAAAGATATAGTCCCTACCATTCTCTCCATCACCAGCACACTTAACCAAGCCAAGTAAATCTAAGTTGTTTCGATTGGTGATGAAGAGATATAGATGCACAATTGAAAATAAATGTTAGAGTCTTAGTTTTCATCTCTGGTGTTTCTCAGCTGCCAGCAGGCTTGGACAATACCCTGACAGAGTCACTTCAGGAACACAAACATTGCTCTGCTGCCAGTGAACCTAGACAATACCCCAGCAAAGTTGCTTGCTTCAACTCTCTACGCAGAAATCATTTCTCTTCTTTCACCTTTATTTATATTTATTTATTTTCATTTCTTTCATAGAACTATGCATAGACACTTATTGATTTAATGAGGTGTAAGAGAGATCCCGACTTATTGAGAGCATAAGAGGTTGTCCCTTCATAGAAGGATATTTATTTATACCTTTGACACACATGTTAACATTTTCCTCACCTCCTTAATCTACTTGACTTAACTGACAAGGATTAACCAAAAATAAAAGATTGATTAGAGTAGGCAGTACTAGTTATCACTTCAAGCATCGTGATTCCATCGTGGTTTTCTCTAAAAGGGATGTATTTTCCATCATAGTATCAACTAAAAGAATGCAAGACTTGTGCAAAGGGAGGGAATAAACAAATAGCCAAGCATTAACAGTAACACAACTTCCTTGTGAAATTCACCATGCTTGCTTTAGAAACTAAACACGGTCTCATGTTAAAGATATCCTACGATCGAAAGAAACTAAACAAAAGAAAAGAGTGGAGCAAAAATTAAATCAAAGTAAACGAAACAAGTCAAACAACAAAGAAAAAGAAACAACTACTCCTACTCCTAACCTAACCAAAGAATAAACTAGACTCATGTAAACTAGAACTTCCAGTGTAGCCACCAGCGCATTGGTTGGCCTATGTAAGCAAGGGAATTCATATCAAGAAATATATTCAACAATAAACATAAATAAGAAAGATAAGACAATGCATACTAGGATGTTTGAAGTTTGAAAATGCATTCAGAAAAGTGTGAAAGAAATGCACATGCTAGACAATATGCGGATGCATTATAGTGTTCAAACACACTACAACTTGAAGATACACAGCAACAAACTTTTGAACTGGGGAAACAGGCGAACACAAAGAAAGAAGAAAATTTTGGTTTTGCAACTGTGCTTGCCAGGTATGACTCCTCCAATAACTGAGCGATAAGATTGTGCAATGCATATGGAGGATGTGAAAATTGTGAGAGAGATTGATTTTCAATGTGTGTGGAAGAGTGATGAGGAGCCTTGAAAGATACATCACTATTCTGATCGGAATTGGAACTAACCTCAAGGTTGCGAGAACCTAACATAACCATCATATTGGGCTAAAGTGCCTTGTTAGCTTGCGGAACTTCCAAATCATCGAAAGGTAGATCATCAAAGAGCGGTGGCTTGGAAAAATCAATAGTGGAAAAATCAAAATCGTGATCAAATGAACGAGTGAAAAGATCACAAAAACCATGATCAGAAAGTTCAAGATCAAAAACAGAGGCATCCTCATGATCTAACAAATCATAAAGAGGGGAAGATGGAAAACAAGAAATTTCACCCTCTAATTTTTCAGAATGATGAGATGACAGACTGGGGAGATTTAAGTGAGAAGATTTCTCCTCTCCACATTTGGATGAAAAACTAACATTCCATGAGTTCTGAAAATGATCAGAAGTAATGATATCATCAAAAACTAGATTTTCACAAGATTCAATGAGAATGATAGAATAGTGGAAAATGTCAGGATAATGAGGGAGAGGTGGGGAAGGAGAAAAATCAACCTTTATCATAGATTCTTGTTCATATGTGGACTCCCACACATGTACATCATAAATGATATTGCAAGTTTTCTGGGAAACACCAACTCCATCCAAAACTTGATCATCATGAACATCCATAGAAACATTCGAAACGGGTGAACACAACAACTCACAATCTCGAGGACAAAAGGAACCAAAGGATGGAGGACGAGGTGATAATACTTCATCGCAAACATTAGATTTTCAATCCAAACTTGCGCTAGAATTCTAAGCATGTGAGGTGGGAGAAGATGGTGGTAGATCAGCAAAAGAATTCTCAAGTTCTTTCACCTCAACCTATGGAATTGGACTTGTTTGATTAGAAGGAGACAGAGAGTCACTCGAAATATCAACTTCGTCCATCATAGATTTTGAAGCTCTAATACTGAAGTATGTTGGGAGGCTATCGAAAGATTCATATTCATGCGGTTTCATTGAAATGTGAACACATAATTCAAATTTATCTTTCATTAAAGGTTAATCAACATCTTCTTCAAAAAATTCAAATAAAAAATGAATGAAACAATCAGAAAATCATCAAGATATTCATCAAGCGCTTTTCGCAATCGCATAATTTTCTTGAACACATAGTTATAATCATACCTATCAAAGCTTTGGTAATGTTTGTGGTAGCATGTCTGAAAGAGTGTATGGAAGTGACAGGAAATGTGTAACACCATCCACTTATGCACCCTTCAAATGTAAGAGTGAACAACCTACAAGAATCTTCCACGTAATGAATATTGTGCTTCGTGCAAAATTCAAGGAAACGAGTGATGTGCTCAAAGAATGTTGTTTCACCCTCACCATTGAATTTTAAATTTGACAATTCATTAATGATTTCCACAGAAACTTTTAATTTTGAAGTTTTAGAAAAACATGTCTTGGCTAATATATGGGAAGAAGCCATTAATGAGTGCGGAAAGTTCAAATAGACTTCATGGGCTCAGCTTGTCATCTAGCCCTCCTTCTAGTGCCAGAAATGTTGACGGTGTTGGATCCACCAACATTCAAAAGATCTCCCTGATATGAAGTCCAAACTAGACCTCACACCATTCGAAGTAGGAGTCCTAGCAATGGGGTGTTAATGATATTCCTTGGTTGTGAATATGCGTAGAGTGGTGCACTGTGTCTTTGTTGAGAACAACTATGTGACCCTACAAAAGGTCAAGTGAAAAGCATGAAGGTTCCAACACACAAAGGGAAAAGGAAATGAGCCCCTTAGAATCCTATAATAGTACGAAGCTTGAAAGGATAACACGAGCATAATGACATCACAAGGTAATATGTGGAATAGTCTACAATTTAAAATTTACGAATTAATACAATAACACGCATTCAACAAGATTCATACAAATGCAAACGAAATAGTTCATAAGCATAAATGTAAGTTAAATAACATACATTGTAAATAAAACAAGAATAGTTCTACTATATTCACAACATATGCATGAAAGTGTGTCAACTCTGAGCTTTTATTAAAGTGAAAGTTCAAATCATACATACATCATTGATGAACCACTATCCCAAATAATGTAACGTGAAGTCAACAACACTTGCTCCTCCAAAGAATTATACTCCCTCTACGCTACAGAGGAGCCTAGGCTCTCAGAAAACTCCCAAGCTCTTTCTAAGACTAATCCTAGCCAAAATCTTGGCTCGCAAAAGCCATTTACATGAGTTATGATGTTCTATTTATAACAAGAGGGGGTGACTCTTCAAGCCCCCTTTGTGACTTTTGGACTACCCTCATGACTCTTCAACTTCTTTACAAAATAACTCATTACATTACATCATGCCTCTTCAAATTCCAATATTGACAATTGGAATTCCACTTACAAATTAATTACAAATAATATTACAATTTACACTCATACTCATATAAGAAAAAATAAGGTAGATACAAATTGACAACCTAACAAGACAAAACACTATGATGCTTTATTTTGGGGAAATTCTAGCTCAACATCTTCCACTTGATTTTTTTTAGTCACATAGTGGTGTCAAGCTTGGTATTGTGCAATGACATCCCCAAACTGTGTGATAGTGTCTGGCTGGAAGCAGACTCTAGCCTTCATGACATCTGGGTACAAAGATTTGGAACCAGTTTCAACTTCCTTCTAAAGCATGATCAACATTGTCTGCACTTGGAAAGGACCACCAATGTAGTTATGCATGTTTTTCTATTCACCTCCAAGTCCTCCTTGGTGGAAATCAGTCTCAGCTGCTCCAAGTATTCCTCTATCTCCTTTCTGACTTGGTTCTTGGGTTTGGCTTCAATGAGTGAGCCAATTGATGTGATCTTATGGGTCTTCACCAAGAAATCTAGATTGTTGTATATTCATGCATACAAGGCTTGAATGTTACCAACAAATGAGGCAAGTTGTTTGTTGGTCAGGATCAACATTTGCACTATTTCTTTATCTAGCTCTGCATGTGCCTTCATTTTCTTACCCAAGTCAAGTGGTGCCCCTTTGTATCGCATTTTCCATTCATGCACGACATCGATTGCATCTTGCACATTCCTAAGAGTTTTGAAAAAGTCTTTAAACTTATGCTACAAGTTAAGCACACAAACAATTTCCTTATCCATGGTAACAATCTCCTCATATAGATCCTGCATGGTCTCTCCAAGTGTCGATACTTCATTAAGTATCGTTGCCTTCATTTCCTCCAAGTGGACCTGTGCGGAAGCTGCGTTCTGAGCTTCTACATGGACTTGTTCAACCTTTTGCCTAGCAGCCTACAAGTTCTTTGCCAATTACTTATTCTCATCTATCAAACATTGATTGTTTGATCTCGCTACACCTATGAAGGCCAAGTTGGCTGAGGCAATGGCTTCAGGATATCTCCTAGTGTCAGCCACAATTACCCTTTCTCTCATAAAATAAGGAGATGTTAAATCATTTGGAAAATGCTTCTTATACGCTTTTACAATCTTCTTCTGGAGTTCATCATACGATAGATTTTACATGTCCATAATTGTATCATTGTCAACAGGAACAACTTCCCCTTCCTCGCTTGGAGCTGACTCTGCTACTAGAGGTGGTGGAGACTGAATAGTGACCTATTGCATGCTAGGCATCAGGATGACATATTGATTTTGTTGTTTTGGTTCCACCTCCATGTCATCGATCTCTATCAATTTTTCAATCTATTGAGCAAGCTCCTAATCCTACATATGTACGCCCTCCTCATCTTCTGGTTTTCGGTTATGTTCTTTCTCTTCAACTTGTTTTCATGTTGCTTCTTCTACGATTGCGCATTACCTTTATTCTTCTTCCCTCTTCTACTTCTCTTCCTCCAATCTCCTCCTATGCTCTTCTCTCTTCCTTCATTCTTCTCTTTGCATCCTTTGTTTCCTTGTTGTCTCAATTGCTATAGTCGCTTCCATAATAGTCAGATCTACTTTCATCTTGTGGCTTCTTTCTCCCCCTGGACTATGAGCAACCTTTCTCTTTCCTTTATCCTGCACGGGGTTTCTCCCTTCTGCTAGCACTACTTTCGGAGTTTTTGCATTCTATGGAGTGACCTTTGAAGTTCCTGTAAAATTTACCAACTCCGGGGTCTTGGAGGCATTATAGCAATTCTTCCATGGATCCTCCTCTTGCAAAGGAAATGTCCCTCTAAGCCACTAAAACTAAATTCTCGCACATTGGTTCTTGCAAATACCACGGGGATTGTACAGATTAAAGTCTTGAGTACCGAATGAAAAATTCTCTATCGCCTTTCCTTTGATATTTGCGACTTTCAAGTTCTTTATCTCATATAATCTAATTTACATAGGAAGATTTGGCCAAGATGATTTCTTCTTCATGTGCAAAGAAACTAAAAACCCTATGGCGAGATGATATGACACTTCTTGCATGACAAGCTTGTTGGTGGCATACCTTGGAAAAACATGCGGCAACTTCTCTCTGTCGACACTTTAAGGAAGATTCCATCCAGTGAGGCAAACCAATCTGTGATCTCTGATATTGCCTCCATTGTTGTAGGTGACATGCAAGGTGGTTCTTCCTCAAACATCATCTTGTATAGCGGAATGAGGAAGTGGTCAGTCAGCTTCTCCATAACCCCTTGATGATTGTAATCTGAAACCAACTTGTAGTGGATGTGCATGGCAGGATCTCGAGGTGACCAAGCCCAGTTCATACCAAGGAATGCATTATGTTCACATATTGCATCCAGTAAATATGAAGACATATAGAATCTTTCTTGCCCTCCTTGGGAGGATTCATGGCATTACCTACATGGATCCTTAACTGTTGAGCAAACAAATATGACCATTTGAGCAGTTTCCCATTGTTCACAACTTAGTTCAGAAGGATTTCCCACCCTTCTGGAAAGGTCTCTATGTTCTGATGACCATGGATTATGTAAGCTAAGATGATCAGCACCTTATAAGTTCTCCTGAGAGACCTTGTCTTATATGTGTTGGTGGGTTTATATCAAAACTTTGATGGCTCCTTCACCCAGCTCTTAATAACATCCCTCGTGACCACATAGTTATTAGTGGCATAGAATAGAAAATCACTGAGTTTTTCTAGCTCAGGAAAATGGTCATACATCGATAATCTGATGTTAGAGAAGTAGCAAGCCTTTGTCCACTGGAACTGCTCAAATTCATGGTCTTCACATCAATATGTGAGACAATTCAATTGATGACATCTTCACATGGGAAGGATGGATATCTGCATGCAACCATGTGTAGCCTTGATATCTAGACATTAATGTATACTTGTCGGTCCTCTAGCTCTGCTACGAAGTCCTTTACTAAAACAACTTCATTTACTTTCTACCATGTAATATCTGAGCCCTTTTCTGCATACAGTTGAGTGTCTAAGTATAATGGCAAGTTTACTGATGTTTTCTCAACTTCTTCCCCAGTACTGCTTTCAATGGTATCTTTTGAAGCATTTCTCTTAGGTGCCATGGTAACAGTGACTGCTGGAGAGAAGATTTCAACAAATGTGGTACCTATGGGACATAAAAGACACTTATGGAAAAAAAACATTAGCCTTTTGCAAATCTACCTTTACCGCAAGATCGGGCAGTAAATCAATGTACTAGTGAGAAAAAAAATCTGGGCAAGCGAGGGAGACTGGTTGTGGTAACTACAGATTGTGTAGTCCCAGCAGCCAAGGTGCAGCCTGAGGCTTGAGACTGAGTACTGTGTAATCCATCCTGGGAAGTGACTGGGGGAGACTGCCCATTACACAATCTCAGTGGCCAAGTGGAAAACTGATCCCTGGAACTGCATAATGCACAGTTGGGCCAACTTGTACTAGGCGTTGTGCTATATCATAATCAAGCCTCACCTTGAGCTTCTAGATTGTGCAATAACTAGCTGGGCAATGTAAAAACTAGTGAAGGGAAATTACAAATTTGCTTGGTGAAAGTGTTTGAAACAAGCAGATTTAAAAGATTATGAAAGTAAAACATAGATCTGACTAAGTGCGGATGGATCAATGCGAATCAAGTGTAGAAACTTAAAAAACGGAAGGAAAAACAAATGTGTGAGGAGATTTGTTGAAACGGCGATCGTCGGTGTGAAAAAACAAGAAAATCAATGCGACACAATCATGAATATTAACAAGGAAAATAACACTCATAGAAGTGAAATGACAAAAAAGCGATAGAAAAAGTGGCAAAAGATAGAAAAAACAAAACTCACCTAGAAAAGCGACGACAACTCTACTAAAGGTTCCTTAATCTCCTCAAGAATGCTAGATCTCCAAGATAAAATGTACAAATGAGCTCTAGATGTGTCTATTAAATAGATTTGGGCATATAGGGGTTTATAACGCATATGCCTAAAATCAAGGAAAAAAGGACACTTGACGGAAATTTCTAAAAATAGGAACTTTGCCACCTTTGAGAAACTAATGATGAATCCTTACTTTCTAGGGATTTCTTTTTTCCTTTTTTTCTTTTCTGGGAAACTTTCCATACACACTACCAGGAAAGATTGCACAATTCTGGGAAACTGGGAAACTTTTTGGCTCAGTGCACTACATAGTTTCTAAGCTCATTGATCGATTGCGCAATTTATGGGCTCAGTGTTAGGTTTCCTTCCATGACAGTGAGTTTATGAGGTCAAGGCAAAACTGCCAGTCTAAATTGTGTAATTTCTATCATCAAGGTTGGCTAGCCCTCATAGATTGTGCAGTTTTTTGAGGCAAGCCCAGAACTGTTGTAAGGCCAAGTCAAGAGGCTACTTGAGACTTAGAAATATCATCTAAGTATGGAATCAAGCAAACACAAGTATATATACAAAGAATAAGTCTTGATAAGATCATGAATACTTGACGATAGTCAAAGGTAAGCTCATGTCAACGTAATGGAAGGCTCCAAAATCAAAGCATAGGAAAAATTTTGGAGGGTGTTGTAGTCGCTACAATATAGAACAGTTTACCAATTCCAAATAATAAGGATTTAAAACATAATTAGAGGATAATTCACACAGTATTCATAATAATAAAAGATTTGTACAATTGGTCGAATTTCACAATAATCAACCCTCTCATACTCTTAGACCTCTCTGGTCCATAGTCACTCTTAGCTACTTCTATCCCTTCTCAATTCTCTCCTCTCTTCTCTATACTATATATTTTTTTTCATCTACCTATAACTTAACAAATCGAAATATCTTTACATTATGGGGTTGTTCTACAATTGTCCCTCTTCACAAAATACCTCAATTCAATTGGTTTGATCCTTTACAATGTGCCACATGGCCAAGAATGCCAACTCACTAAACCCCCTAACAACCTACATTTATTCTATAACTAGGACACTTTCCCTTGCCTGAAAATTTCCTAAGTTGTACAAAATTACAACTAAAGGATTTCCCTTCCATGTGGAAATTCTAAGACGCCCTAGGTTTACGAAAAAATGATTGACTTTTGGTTTATGCTCCTGCATCATGTATATATTATATATGGCTAACCCATGAGATGTAAGTCAATTGGTTTGTGTGGGGTTTAGTCCCCGCCAAATCATAGGTTCAAATCTCATGGGGAAGGGTTGAATATAGGAGCCACCTTTGGGGTAATTACATTATTCTAAGGGGTGTCCAAGCTAGACTGCGCTTCACACAACCCTGGTGATAACATCCCACTAGTGGGAAGATCATTCTTCCAGCCAACATTAGGGTTAGCTCTGACCTGGCTCACCTAGTTCGGGAAAAAAATGGCTAAAAATCTTAGTATAAATTATATAAAATAATTTAAAAAAATAGCTTTGTATGATTAAAACATTTCAAGTATTCTTATTATTCTACATTTTCTTCCCTGATCTGGATTAGATTATTATATTTTTTTCATCCACTTCGATGCATTCAGAGTGTCAAAGGTGAAGGAATCAGCTCACGAGACCCTTTTTACCAGCGGGACCCAGTTTGGCGAAATGGGATCTGAAGCCTTTTGGGATCTTTTTGAGGCATCAAATGACATTTTTGGGGGGTAAATATTTCCCTCTTTAGCGCCCCGCCATTTCATGCTATTCTACACACAAAGATTTTTCCAACGGCACAAGAAATGCGTTAATCGGAGTTTGTATGTGAAAGTTATGCCACTCGGAAGTTGACCTTCCAATTTTTCTCTCCTATAGTTCAGGAGGATTCCACGTCATCCCTCATTATTCATGAAAAATGGGCTAGCCATGTGTTTTTGATGTAAAAAACTCTAGAAGAGTCTATATTGTAACTCTAGTTAAGAATTGAAGTAGTCAAACTTAACCACTAGTAGGTTATTGGGTTATGTTAGAATTGGGCTACTAGAAGAAAGAGACATTTCATTCTGTCGAGAACATTTTGCTCCATTGTTGAGCAAAGATAGCCACGAAAAATAGGAGGTAGAGCATACAAAGAGGATTTGTGCACTGTAGCAGCCCAAGGGCCACATACATTACTTCTTTGTGCTGCAGCCATATTTCTAAACAGATAAAGCGAAGGAAGCGACCTCACCTTCTAGTTGGGTTTTCTCTCAAAAGGGTTTCCCAGAGAGCATATCTTGTGTCTTATGTGTGTGTGAGCTTATTTTGTCGTTCTCTACTTTTCTGCATAATTTTTATTCATATGCGTGCACTGATTACAGTTAAATCTACAAATCTTGAAATTTAAATAAATTGTAATAGTGTAGAATTTTCAAAATTATAATATAATATTATCATATTTGTTGTGATGAACTATCCAATGGAATATCCCTGGGAGTTTAAGGATAAGTCCCTTTTCAAATATATATTTCAGTCAATTTTGTCTAAAATCCAACAAATATTTGTTGTGATTACAAATTAAATTGTAATCAAAGTTTTCAAGGTTTAGATTCATTTATGCATTCAAACATGTATTTTATATATATATAGGAGAATCAACAACCACACTTAGCCCATTACCGATTTCAACCACTATTACTAACTCTCTAGATAAACGCATATGACTTATTATATCCTTAATTAAAATAAATCTATACTAGTCATATAAATTAAAAAATAATTAGATAAGAAAAATATCAAATAAAACTTATATTTTATAAATTAAGCATATTTTTAACATCATCGCATAAAATTCCATATACCAAACCACATAAATCACATACAACATTCCTTAGACTATATGCAAGTAACATAAAACATTATGCATATAACAATTTGCAATTTCACTGTAGAACTTAATCATTTACATGTGAATTTTCAAGCCAGGACCTAACAATATAGGGCATCTCCCCAACAACAAAGGAAATCTCCAACTGATATAAACATAATTTGGTATCAATTTCACATCGATTATAAATTGGGATAATATGACAGCTTAGCTGCAAAGTCAACTGTTGGGACTTTCCGGCTAGATCCACAATCTAGTTATAATTGACTTATTTAACCACCAACAAAAAGATCCGAATCAAGGTTAAAAGAGTGAGGCACTACAAATAAGATGAGATTTAAACTTTATCTCAAATCCTAAATCTTTCAAATTTACCTGCAGAGTAACTTGGACTTTGAAATTTTCGGAGTTGCGTGTAATTTACAAATCAAGCACTATGGCAGGATCGGAAAAATAAAAAGGTCGAATGGTAGTTAGCTGTATATTCATCTTAATGCAGATTCCTATAAACAGGATTCTGCAGAGCCCCACCAGCAGAATCTCTCACTGTCTCATCTGGTTATCAATTCTGAAAGCATTCATGAAAGAGAGATGGACTTGCATTTGCACCTCATGGATGGTATCCCAGCTGTAGCTTTAACAAACTAAATTTTCGAGTGAAACTTACTCCTTTCAATCACACTGCTTTCTCTCATATGGCCCCAGAATGCCAGAGTTAAAGAGAATCCTGCTCACTGTGCTTGTCTGTATGTGCGTTTCTCTATTATTTGCTATTATTACTGATATCAAAATTATGTTTTTCTAGATCACAGACTGAATGAACACCATTTTTCAAAGATTGGACACTAACACTAACTAAATGGACACCACTTTTCAAAGATTGGACGTGAGCTGTCGTGTCCAGCAGTGCAATCAATTAATTATGAGATGCAAGTTATCTTCGGCGACGCTTGACCAGTTTCATGCTACAACGAAATCACTATACATGATTAATTTAATTTAACTTAACTGATATATTGATGTTTATTAGAAGAAGTAGATTGATGACGAAAAGAGATAAATACAATAAATAGGATTTAAGGACAGGACACGCAGTTGTGAGAGAAAAATAAATAAATATTTAAAATTTAAAATGTCCCCATCAACCAATGTGGCAAGTAAACCAAAAGTTGCAATAAAATTATATATGTAGTTAATAATGAAAACAAGGGAATAGTGATTATTATTAGTCCTTGGACTATAGCATATCAACATTTCTTTGATTATTATTAGTCCTTGGACTGTAGCATATCAACATTTCTTTCTCATTATTTTGTTTAGTTTGGGCAATTTTAACTAAATTTTTAGAAAGGAAAAAAAGTTTTATATTTTTATGTTCTTGTAAATTTAAAAAAAAAAAAAAAACTACTCTAATATTTTATTGGTTAAGCAAATTCATAATTTCTTTGATAAAGTTATTTTGTTTAATTTTCTAAATTATTATTCTATAAATAAATGCTTAACACTAGACACTACTTCTTCTCTGCTCAATAATACCAAAACTAAAACTGATGGAGTTCCAAATCCCTTATAGTGAAAGCTCCCTAACTTTCCACTTGTTGAGTGCAAAGGAGCCCCACTCCTAGAGGTCCTCCTCACTCCCCACAATGTATTAACATTTGAGGTTATAACTACTCACGTTCATTCATATAATTTCATCATTGAAGTACAGAAACTTAGATGGCAACAGTGTTAGTGCAAGGGAATAGACTATGGAAGCGGACTAAGAAAACCAGGCACGTAGACTTCTCCACTTTATCATTCTATCATAGAATAAGAATGTTTGATATGCAAAGCACTGCACCTTAATATGTAAACAAATGTAGAGAAAAAGACGTAATTCTTTTAGATTCCAGCTTTATATCTTTTGAATTTATTAAAATCTTGCATTATACCTAGTATTGAAGGGCATAGTATTGAAGGGTATCTTTAAGTTGATTACAGATTTTGAGGGAATGGGAATCGGAAAGACATAGGCACTTTTAACCATGCCTATGTCTTTCCGATTCCCAAATATTCAGGGAATTTCCGATTCTCAAATATTCAGGGAATCTACAATCGATTTAAGCTCAAGGAGCTTTTAACCCTGCCATCACTATTCCCATTCCCTATATTAAAGGAGGTTGAAATTAAATTAAGATGTTTATCTGATGTTCAAAAGAAGTTCCATCATTGGAAAGATTTAAGGCAAAACAAATTCTAAACACTTAGAGGGGAACGACAAAGAGGAGCAGCTACGGCTTACATTCTTGCAGCTTCGAAAAATCTACTTCTTATGCTATTCCTTTCTTATTGCTGCATTTGCTTGTCCCGGTGCTCAATCAAATTAAATAACTACTGGAAAAATGCTTGCTTCAAAGGCATCAATCACTAGTAGCCCATTCCATACTCCGTGAATCCTTTATAGTAAGCATCCTTTCTATGGATGACAATGAACTTCGAGCGTATCAAGTAGTCAACTAGAATTCCTTCATGTCCAGGCAAGCTGGGACAATTTCTGTAACCAAAGTAAATATTTTCATAGTAGACATTTCAAAGTCGAAAAAGACATCGCTATTATATTTTCAAAGTTGGAAAAGACATCGCTATATTTGTAGTATTCCGCTATCATTTAATTTCTATGGGCACTGTTTGGCAGACTTCACTAGGTTACTCTTTTCTCCCCATTGTTACATGGCCGATGGTGGTATCACAAATATTCACGTCCGTCAGCCATGGTGGTATGACAACGGGCCAATGGTCAGCGTGATCGAGGGAAGGGCGGAGACGATATTTCTTCTCCAATGAATATATGACACAAGTCTGCAGCAATCATGGAAATTCTGTTGGACGGTTCCCCTCCGATTCAAACCATGAAATTTCTGTACAGTTGCACCCTTGTCGGCATAAAATGGAGGCGCAGACTTATATAGCCTTCATGAACTCTTGTGTTAATTACAAGCAGCTGGCATGCCGCAGAAAAATCATCTAAAAACAGGTCTAGGCTGATAACTCTTTTGAAATAATCGATTGCATACAATGCAAACTATAGATAGTTTTTAATTTCGTCTTCAATGATGGAAAGAGAGGAGGAAAGGCATAAATTTTACATACAAATAATATGATATGAGTTGTTGTTCTTCTCTATGAATCAAACAAACTTTACTTTAATGAGGAGCATACTTTATTCTAATGAGGGGTATTTGTATTTTTGATTAATAATTTAGTCAAAATAACTTCAACATGCAAACACACATTAAAGTTGATTTTTCCCAAAATAAGATAATTTGAACTCTCTCACACGACTTTGACACTCTAAATTTAAACAACTTTACGTGAGTAATTGTTATTTCCAACACTCCCCCTTAATTATGATTGTATGATTCAACATAACTCAATTACACATAATAGGCTTAAAATAGAAATTAACTCAACTCAATTACACATGATAGGCTTAAAATAGAAATTAACTTAATCATCACTCAAACATATTTGTTCGTCTATGTCTTAGCTAGTCTTACAATGACTCAAAACTTTGACAATTTTGCATTTTCTTTTTCATTTCTTCCATAGTCTATATCCTCCAAATTGTTTCATTATTTGTTGCACGTTTTTGTTATAGGCTCCATATTTCTTTACTTCTTGTTGCAATTTTTCTTTGAATTCTCTTATATTTGTTTGAAAAGCAATCTGATAATGTCTTCTATAGCTTCCTCTTCAAAGATTCGTTCAACTATGGACCGCTGCCACAACTCTTCATCTTCAAACTATCTTCTTCTTTGCTCTGCTTCTTGCGCTTCATATTCTTGATCTTCTTTCTTCCATATTCTTTGATAGCAGAATCTGATTTCTTCTTGACTCCATTGTTGAAAAATGGTTTCAATGTTTTTTGATGCAGGAGCATAAGGCTTGAAAACAAATTTGAGGAATTATTCCAAAAATACAAAAAAATATTACAGGCAGAGTGGGATCCTTTAGCCATCAATTTCCATGTTTTCCTAGTTAAGCATAGAGCGAGAATCTAGGATTTGATCATGATGTAATAAATTTTAGTTAGTTAACTATAGTGGAGATTCTCGAAGAGAATGTCTCGTAGGACAGATAAGGTCAATAAATTTTAGCCTTTGAAGTAGGATCTGGTTGTTAGGATGAACCAGTACTTATGTAATTTTCACACTATTGTAAGGGGATTTTGACTATTGAAGAAATTTGGCTTTCCTAGAGCGAATCCAATAAATTGGGAAAATTTAGTTTCTATGTATATGAATGAAAAATTCCCTATCAAATCCTGAAGGATAATCTCCTTCGAAATCTTTGTGTTATTGTGAAACTCAAAGTTTAATTAGTGTTCTGTGAGATTGAATGAAATTGTGTTAACTCTATTAAATTCCGTGTTTTTCTTTCTAACTGAGTTTCTCGTGAATTCTAAGTGTGTTGAGCGGATGGTCGAGATCAGTGGAGGAAGACCAAGGATGCAATGCATGAAGATTGATTTTGGACCGATAGATTTCGATTGAGACAAATCAATCGTGTTCGGGCAAGGAAGTTACCTGACAGTTAACGAGTAGGAGCGGTTGGAGAAACCCACAAGTGGATTTCAGGTGGAGGAAAGGCTGTAAATAATAATTCCCCCGTTGGCTTCGATTCCATACACACAGTGACACATAGCAACAAGGAGAGAGAGGGAAACTGCTTTTCAGGCTGATTTGAAGTGCGCAAGTTAAGGGGCCGATATACGTGTGAGCTGTTAGATCTGGTGGAGCGAGATCGACGGATGACAGACGAGAAACAAGATTGAAGTCAGGAAGTGATGTGACCATTGGATTTTGAATAAATCAATGGTGAAGAAGTGCTGACAAGTTTTTAGAAGGCAAATTTCAAATTTTATTAAATTATGGTTTGTGTTACTGTCAGGTCCGGACTAGTGGAAGTTTAGTGGAACTCTGCGACTTTTGGAGGGGTCTGCTAGCTTAGAGGAAGCTCAAAAAAGTTGTCAGTGGATGACAGAGAGCCCATTGAACCAACAATTACACCTGCAAACAGAAGTAGAAGATATAATCTCACAATTTGGGAGATTAACACTCCTTCCTGCACTCAAACCACCGTCATTTTCTTCTTTGTCTTCAAAAATTACCATATCTTTCTCTTCACTTTCATCATTAGGTATTGTTGTTTTTAGTTTGTAATTTGCACACTCAAGATCATCATTAGGATTGTCTGTAAAAATATAATCACTCTCTTTCTCATTCACCGTTTCATTTAATTCTTTTATTCTAGTTGTTGCTTTAACATTGTCATTAATTTGTTGAATTGGCTTCTCAATCCATTCTTCAATGAGCATCAAATCTGCATCAAACTTGTTAATAATTTTGTTTTTAACTTTTGTTCCCATGCCATTTTGAACACTTACATATTCAAAAAAAAAATGTTAAAAGCATCTTTGTTATGCTGCGTAGTGAGAGTTTTCTTCTCTACCTCTTCCTTCGTTGTATTCTTTTCAATTGCATTAAGACTATCTTCCACTATTATGCGGTCAGTGGATATTCTCATCAAAAACTCTTGAATCAATTTATTCTCTTCTTGATCATTAGTTGTTGCTAGATCACATACTACTTCATGAGTAGTTTCAACTACTTAATATCTTGTTGCTATAGTGGTAGCTTCAACTTTCAATTCTTCATCAAACATGGCATTTACCATATTGCCAAAATAATCCTTGTTTCAAAACGGAAACCACACATATCATCAACATAATGTTCATCCACCCTATGGTGGGATATCCAAGCATGCATGTGTTGATTAACAATTTCAACTTCACCAAATTCATCAGCTACGGTGGGATTTACTATTGCACATCTCACTTTGCGGTCATCATCCACATGTATCTCATCACAGTGGGATTCACCATCATCTTCATCATCCACATTACAGTGAAATTCTTGAGAATTTATATGCTCTTTCTTTGTTTCGCATACAGGGGCTTCAACTTCGTCTCTGTAATATTTGTTGTCTTCTTCATATTTCACATGTGGCTACACAGTGGTATCCATCAATGTCTCTGCTCTCTTATGTTACTATTGCAAAAGTTTTTGTCTGTGACATAGCTTGTTGCTGCATATCACTCTCCTTTGTTCCAAAGTTTACTTCCAAGATCTTCCATGCTTCCTTGGAAGTTGTAGATTTTGGTAACTTGCACAAAAACTTCTCATCCAATGCTTGTTTTACAAAATCCAATGTTAAAGAATCACATATTTCATCATATGGGTTATTAAACCGATACTCAATTAACTCTTTACCTCGAAGAAAAACTGGTATTTTGATAACCCAAGAAGAAAAATGTTTACTAGTAAACATAGGAGGTGGTAGAAAATCTAGGCTACACCAATCATCCTCAGTCTCTCTTCTGCCTTTTGCTGGACTTCTCAGTTCCTCAGTTGCATATTGAACTTCTGTAAATATGGAAATGATCTCTACCTTTTTTTTCGATTCCCTTTCTTAATTTTCTTTAGTCGCACCTTGTGACCCATGACTATTGTATTTATTTTGTCTTATAACTGCTTTCCTTATTGCATGAGGCTTCCTTCCATATCGCCCCTGAAAAAATATATGATTTTTAATGTGCCCCGGTTGATCTAGATTTATGCAGAAACAAAATGAAATACATATTTAAACAAAAACATAGAGCTATAGAAAAAACTGAACTTCAATTCATTAATAACAAAATACTAAAAATATTTTACATGCAGAATGGAAGTAGAACAAGTATTACGCTTTAGGACATTGCATATATCAGTTTGTTCTATAGGTGAAATTTCTACATGGTAATCGAAGCACAAGTGATCAAGCAAGAACAGTATACTAGCAGGAGCAATTCGAAGTTTATTATTCGGGATATAGATCTCAAGTTCTTATCACATCTATTTCATCAATGACGTTCTATGGGTTGAGGCTTGAGTATGCACTTGATGGCAGCTCAAACTATATAGCTTGGAAGGTTCGCATGGACACAGTTTTGGAAGATAATGGCCTTAAGGGTTTCATTGATCAAGAAATTCCTAAGCCTACTGACAAGACTGAGCAGGTGGAATGGAGGAAGTGTGTGGCTAGAGCTAGGATAATTCTCTTAGAGGGAGTGCAAGATCACATTTTCTTGAGCCTCCATGGGAAGGAGACTCCGCATTCAATGTGGAAAACATTGAAAGATTTATATAAGAATAGCAATGATCAGAGGAAGCTGGCACTAAAGGACAAACTTTGAAAGATCAAGTGTGAAAGGGATGAGACGATCTCTATGTATCTGACCAAGCTCATCACATGTAGGTATGAGCTTTCAAGTGTAGGGGTCGTGACATCAGATGAGGATATGGTGAGTCTAGCACTCCTTGGCCTTCCTAAGATCTAGCATAGCTACCAGGACTCGATGAATGGAAGGGAGAAACTACCAGATTGGGAACGACTATGGTCAGATTTGATGCAGGAGGAGATCAGACGGAGCACCAGAGATAGTTCTTCATCTATGCATGATGAGGAGAACTATGCCTTAGCGAGTAAGGCAAAGAAGAGGAAGGAGAAGGTTTCTCTTTCTAAATCTAGTTCTTCCAATGATGGGAAGAAGGTTGACAAATCAAAAGTGTGATGCTTTCGTTGTCATGAGGTGGGCCATTATGCTTCAAATTGTCCACGGAGGAAATCCAAGAAGGGATCCAGGGAAGGATCTGAAGGTGAGGCACTTGCTTCACAGTTTGAGTTGGATTTCACACTCTTCACATGCATGGTTTCATGCATGGTTTCATCCATGGTGGGAAGTGGTTGATTTCTTGACAGTGAAGCCTCTTTTCCACGTGACCGGCGACAAGAGTTTGTTCAGGACTTTGTAGGAGAAAGATCTCCAGATACTCATAGCGATGGGTAATGATGAGAAGTATAGTGTCTCAGGTGTAGGCACGGTTATTTTTCAAAGGGAGCATGGATCTCACCTTACCTTGATCAATGTCAAGTATGTACTAGGACTGAAGAGAAACTTGGTGTCGATCACGATGCTGAAAGATAGAGGCTATGATGTAGTCTTTAGTAAGGGAAAGGTTTTCCTTAGACACATCATCACTAGACAGGTGAAGCAGATTGGTTCACAGGTCAAGAACCTGTATGCTCTTGAGGTTCAAGATGCATGCAAAGCTTTGAGAAGCAAGGCAACTGATGG
The DNA here is from genome assembly GCA_000404065.3 of Pinus taeda. NCBI lineage: Eukaryota > Viridiplantae > Streptophyta > Pinopsida > Pinales > Pinaceae > Pinus > Pinus taeda. The sequence continues at coordinate 157,058 of APFE031078327.1, read as the reverse complement.
AGACTTTGTCATTGAGAGGGAAGGAATATACCTCTCAACATGCAGAGCCAAAAGAAGTCTCAGACAATTGTGGAGGAGCCACGATTGGTGCAGCAGCTTCAGGAGGTTATGGAGCAGCCACAACAAGGGAATCCAAGAGGAGATCAAGTAGGGACATCTAATCATGCAGAGACCTCCAGTAGGGGTAAACTTTGATCTAGGTGGGCAGAGGGATCACATGTAGCCATACCTCCAGGTAGGAGGTGGGGCGATATAGAGTGATCGTCCCAAGGAGAAGGGGTAGGATCCTTGAGGTACCCAACCTCTTGGATAAGACCTTGATACGGGAGCCCTGATGTGGAGTAACAGGAACTGACTGATTTGGTAGAGACACATGTGGATGGAGCAACAGAGAGAGTGACAGTGCAGGGAATCCCACGATAGTGCATAGCTAGCAGGCTGCAACAATGCGAGAGGCACAAGTGTTTTGCACAGTGCTAGGTGGCACAGAGAGGCGTGTAATGGTGCGAGATGCATGGAGATGTTGCAGTAGTGCAGATGTCAGAAAGAGAGCACTTCTGACTTAGTTACCGGAGAATCCACAGTAAGAACCATTTGTTGCCAACGTTTCAAATCCCAACCGGATCCATCATCAGGACCAAATGAATGCTTGATAGGGTCCCTTCCTATTTATAGCAGTCCCTAGTCTATCTATAGGAAGTAAAATTAATCTTGGTCTTAACAATAGTTGGAAATATTAATTAATTAATTCAGTTGAGTTAACTAGTTAAGGAAATTCGAATTTGAAGTCTTTGTGAGCATGCACATGAGTTGTCCCACTGATTGAGAAATTTATCCTTAATTTCCTCCACTGATTGAGGGAATAAGTATGAGTTCTATAATGAGAGAATCAGTTGACTTAGTTCTAATTAGTCAAGTCCAGTTAGATTATTTTAACACGTTGTTAAAATAATAAAATATAGTTTGTTAATGTTTGCATGCATGTGACAACTATTATTTTAGATAACTGAGAATTCACTCATGGATAATTGTTGCATGTCAATTCTATCAGAGACCCAGTTGAGATCGGATGAGGGACAGTGTACTATCAGATGATAAGATATTTCTAGTAAGTATTCCTTGCATGAGGAATACATCTATTTTCTTCTATGACTACGTAGGTGGACCTGAGGAGATAGCAAGTATGATTAGGCCAATTTTCAGCCTATATAATGAGACCTAGGTAGTCCATGATTTTTATCTTCTGATTGAAGATCATCAGGATCTTCATATCTTCATAGTTCATTGAGAACTAAATAGCTTGAGAGCTAATTATTTTTGTATTGTGAAGAGGATTTCCACTTGATTGATAATACATGGTTGGAGTTTCATGTTGGTGCTTTCCCCTGGATATATCTTGTGTTATGTGTGATTATTTCTCTTGATTAGTTATGCATGTTTCTACTTGATGTTGCTCATGAATTCGATTATGCTTCCGCTTAATGTTTTGTAGAAGTAGAACAAGTATTATGCTTTAAGACATTGCATATATCGGTTTGTTCTACAGGTGAAATTTCTACACAGCACTAGTACAAGATTGTAAATTTCTTTATATTAAAAGAAGACAGAGACGACAGCAGCAGGTGGTTTTTCTCCCGCATTGGGTTTCCACCTTAAATCTTAGTGTTCAAGTGTGTTGCTTATGTGTGATGGTTTATTATGTGTTTACTGCATTGTTTAACAAGTTACTGATGTACTGATTAAGGTTCAACACATGATAAATTGACTAAATCATAAGTTCTCTGGGTATATGCTAGTTTCTCTAATCACAGTAGCGTGTACACGCAAGTTCACTTCACAGAAGTAGCATATATAAATCTGTTTGGGAAATGAAAAATTATTGAACTATAAATACTTATTCACCCCCCCTCTCAGTATTATTTCCAACAAACCCTTTAAGCAATCTATAGGTTTTTCGTTCTCCAAAACAATGTTGTTTAGGGCCTCAAAATGGATCTGGAAATTCAGGACCCAAAGAAATGCCAAAAATAGTAAATTGCACTACACTTAATAAAACTTAAAGAAACAGTGGGGGTCCAAGTGGAATAAGTGGGTGGCCACCAGTTTCCACCTAGATAATTCCTCCCCCAATAGGAAGCAATGGTCCCCATTTTGTTCAGTGCCTCCATGAGATGGGGTAATTTCTCATAAATTTGGTCCCTAGTGAACCACTTGCCCTGGTGCAAGAGTCGGCCAACTTTGAAAACTTGATATAGTTAGATCCTCTATTTGATAGTGTTATTAATCTATGTATCAATGATATGATTAGTTATGGCATGTTTAATGCAGTGTGGGTTGAGCTTTGTTGGTGTCAACTACTCAGCAATCTCTTATGTGCCCAACAATGGTGGAAAGTATGGTCGAAGGCGATCCACATTGAATATGGGGTGAAATTCAAGGAATGGGGGGATACTAAGTTTGAAAGCATTATCTCCCACAGCCTTGGTGATGTTGTAAATCCTATATCGGAGTCATCGAATCTTACAATGGGATCCAGCAAGGCACTCTTTCTGTAGATGTAACCAAACTTTGTCGTCCACCTGAAACTTATGGGGCATCCAATGTTGATCATGCCATTGTATTTTACATTGGATTTCTCCAATATGTCATGAACTTGTTGGTGGTTTTGTTGAATGTGCTCAATGAACCTGGTGGCTTTATCAACTTTGAACTGAACATGGGAAAATTCTTCCTATGTAGTTGCAAAGGTAGTACGACATCAAGGGGGCATAATGGTTGAAATCATAGGCCCACTTCAAAGGGGTCATGGCTAGTCGAGTTGTGGAGAGCTTTGTTATAGTTTTGTTTCACATAGGGAATACTCTCATCCCATGTTAGTGGATGTTTGGATTTTTACATGTGTGGTATGTGCACAATCATCCTGTTGATTACCTTTATCTGACCATCAGTCTGGGGGTGGAATGTAGTTGACTCGGTGAGCTTGGTGTCTAACAATGACTAAAGACTTAACCAAAACATTCTTTGGAATATATTATCCCAATATGATATAATGGTCTATGAGATCCCAAAATATACCCACACTCATTCAAAGAAGAATCTTGTAGTTTCCTTTGTTTTGATACTCTTCTTGTAGGCAACCAGTATGGACATATTAGAGCATTTGTCGACAAACACAAATACACAATCGTTACCATGCTTGGTAGAAGGAATTCCAGACCTACAGTCCATGGAGATGGATTCCCAGGGCCATACGGGAGTAGGTAGAGGAGTATGAAAGCCTTGCTTCTTAATGGTTGGCTTGGCGATGGCATAGGCAATGAAAGATCTGATGTATTTTCCAACATATTGTCGAAGATTTCACCAATAAAAATACTTCTATGGCATGACCTCAATGTTCTCCACACCAAAGTGTATTGCTACCCAGCTATAATATGCCTCCTAAATTAGCTTGGAACACTCACTTGAAGGAATAAAAAGGTGGCCCATGTAGCATAATAATGCATCCTGGAGGTGGAAGTCTAGAAGTCGCTTGCCATCAACTAGCATCTGGTATGTTATAGTGAACTATAAATGTTTTTTGTATAGTTACGGCCATCCATAGGTCTCATGGCCACAAGAGTTGAGAACAATGGTCAGTGTTGCAGCTGGGGGGGAACTGAGGAAATTTGCAATATGATTGGTGCTTCCCTTCTTGTATTTAATATTAAAATGGAATTGTTGTAGATATGTGGACCACTTCTGATGGTGATCATTCTACAACTTCCCTTGGGTCTGTATAAGCTACAAGGGTCAGTGATCTGTGTGGATGATTGTCTCCTTACGTAGAATGTAATTTTTCCATTGTTGGCAAATCTGCAGGATGGAATACATCTCCTTATCGTAGGTAGGGTAATTATGAATTTTGTCGGAAACTGTCTCACTATGATAGGCCATAATATTCCCTTATTGGGTGAGAACTACACCAATAGCATAGTCAAATGCATCTGTCTCAAGTTCAAATGATTGTTGCATATCTGGATATGTGAGTATTGGTGCAAAGCAGATGTGGAGCTTTAGCTCAACAAACACCTTATGTTGGGACTTGGACCAGAAAAAGTTCACTTTTTCTCTGCCCTTGGTAACTTGACTCAAATTTCAAGTGTTATGAGAAAATCCCAATGTAAACCTTTGATAAAAATTGGCAAGGCCTAAAAAATTGTGAAGCTCTGTTAGATTCATCAGGGCTAACCAATCCTGAATGACTTGGATCTTAGTCGGAACCACATGCACGCCTTGTTCATTAATGATGTAACCCAGATATTGGACCTGGCTCATGTCAAAGGTGCATTTCTCTAATTTGGCACATTATAGTTTGTGTTATCGTAGGTTCGAAGGACATGTCGAATGTGTTGTAAGTGTTCTTCCCAAATCTTGTTGAAGATGAAGATGTGATATATAACCACAAATGAGTTGGAAAAAATATGCAAGATATCATCTATTGACCTCATAAAATTTGCAGGGTCATTTGTCAACCCAAAATGTATGACCAACCACTCGAAAAAGCCCTCCTTGGATTTGAAGGCGGTCTTTCATACATCTATGGGTTTTGTTGAAACCTAGTGATAACCAGACTTTAAATCGATCTTGTTGAAAGACTTGGCCCTTTGAGTTGGTCAATAAGGTCATCAATCTATGGTATTTGATCACAAGGCTTCAACCTATGACTTATCGTGTGCATTTATGGCATATTAAACAATACCCTTAATTTGACTATGTATTGGAAAATACCCCTAAAATGACATTATTTAACCCCCTATCAATACGAACCCAATACACCTTGCCAATTTAAAAAACCCCTACTTCCACTAGATATTGTAGGTATCTATTTTCATTAACATTTTTGTACCACTTTATATTTTTTCATTAACTTTGAGCTCCATTTTTTTATACCTGACAATATAAAAACCCTTTTCCCCTATATATCCTCCAATATATTATGCCATTTTTTCTCAATATATATCCCCCAAAATGAACCCACGTGGTATGGTATTGCTCCCCCAATAAATCCCTTGTGGGTTGGATACTCGTTCCTGACGGTGATTTTATTTAGTGCTCAATAATCAATGCAAAGTCTCTAGGTCCCATCCTTCTTATGTACAAGTACAATTGGGCTCTCACAAGGTGAGGAAATTGGATGGATGTGCCCTTTTTCCAACAATTCCTAGATCTACCACTTGATTTCTTCATTTTCTAGAATAGAATGGAAGTATATCATCCGATTGGATAGAGGCATTCCGAGTGTCATATTGATCGAATGCTTGACCTGACAGTGTAAAGGTATGCCTGTGGACGAGGAGAAGATGTCCTTGTATTCTTCCATAACCTTATCCATATGCTTATGTTGTGCGGCAGAACCCATCATAGGGACCATGGATGTGGCCATGATCTTCCCCCTACTTTGAGAATGAATCAAAACAAAAACAAATTTCCCAATCTAGGAGATGATCTTATTGCATTTCTTAGTAGATATCAAAGATATGGAAATAGGTGGGCCTACCTTCGGTATCTTGTACAACTTACTTCCCAAAGTAATAGTAATAGTGCAAGGCCTCATCTCATACAAAACATGACGCTTCCACAAGTATGGTTGGCTTAATAATACATCAAAAACTTCAAGAGGAGAAAAGTCACACATTACCTCATCCATGAAGGGTTTGATGTTGTAGGGAAGACGGCATTGTTGGTTGATGCAACTATCTCATCCTTGGTGAAACCACCTAATGGTATATGGTTACAGGTGTGGTGTGGTTGATAGGCCTAGCTTCTTAACAACCTCTTTTTATATGAGGCTCTTTTGGCTCTTGTTGTTGACAATGAACTGTAGCAGAGACCCCTTCACACATATATGTGAGTGGAATAGATGCTTCCCTTCCACTGCATCTTTGAGATCAATCTTCTAAATATTGGTGGTGGCAACGGTGGCGTTGGGCTTCGCATCAATACTTTTCTTCCCTTTGTCATTCCCCTTGTCAGGTTCTGACTCGTAGATAGAACATGCATCTGACTCTGAAGCATTTAGCTTGGCCAACAGTGATTTCTTGGCTCGACACTCACTTGTGTTGTGAGTGGGGCTCTTATAGAACTCACACCACTTTCTTATGTCATTTTTTGTCATCATTATGTTGTTATTTGCTCGTGTATTTGATGGGCTATCTTCAATCACCCCACCTTGGATTTTTCCTTTGTTTTTCATTTTGGGGGCGTGTCTCCCTTGCTTTGAATTCGCAAATCAAAAGTCTTACTTCTTATATTTAATTTTATATTTGATCTTGACAGTGTATCACAAGGCAACATCAATTGAGGAGATGTCCAAGAACTCCATCTCATCCCGGATGTATTTGTGTAAACAATTGTGGCACTTGAGTTAGAATTCTTGGTACCCAACTTCATGCAAAGGGTATGAAAAATATTTGTGAACTCTAGCACGTCCTGGTCCCTTCCCTTCTGCAAAGTGGTCCATTTTATGTACTTATCTCCATAGCTCCCAACAGGGTAATATTGTTCCTTAACGGTGTCTCAGAAATAATTCCAAGTGGGTGCAGCTGAAAATAGTGAGGGTTCCCTCTCGTCTCTCTACTCACAGTAGGTTTCCCATCAGTCCTTGATGTGGGGGACAACTATGATGAGCGCATAGGTAATATTTTCCCTATTCAAAAAATCATGTACCGAAAAATATCCTTCCAACATATTTAACCATTTATCTATGGCATTTGCATCTATTTGAACCTCAAATATGGGAATTTCAAAGTTGACTTGTACCTTAAATGGAGTGGTGCCTCCAAGGTGGATGTTGAATGAAGATGTGTCGTTTGTGGGCATCCGCCGAAGTATTTGGGCAAATTTTTCCATCAACTCATTCCTTTGTCACTGAACGGCTTCTTCGAGCAGTATTTTGAAAGGATATCATGCTCCCTCAACTTTATTTTCTTTGACCATTGGAGTTAGTCAAGGTCAACAAGGCTAGTCTTGCAAAGGTTTAACTAGTTCAAGCCCTAACTTCTTATAACCTAACCTCGATGGGGACATGCACAGAAAACAGAGAAAGAGAAGACCACTTTGATATCACTAATCTAAATTTATGCTGGAACAAAATGAAATACATACTTAAACAGAAACACAAAGATACAATGAAAATTGAACTTCAATTCATTAATAACAAAATACTGAAAATTGTTTACATGCAAAATGGAAATAAACTAGCTCATACAATGATATTTTATCTCTAAGAATAGATGTGGTGGCCACATTCCTCTGAACTATATTACAATGAGGGTCACAAACCTTTTTTATTATTGAGAAATAATGGAAAACACCAAACATTGAAAAACCTAACCCTAGAAGATGAAGAGCCAAAAGTTTGTGGGTTTTGTTGGAGTTAGTTGTTAGACCAACTTCTCGGGGTCATAATTTTAGCATACAATATTCATTTGATGCATATGGTACCTCCCTAGAAATATCTATGTAAGTACTAAAACTTTGACTACAAACCCCTATCATAAGTAATGATTTTTCCCTTTTTCCAAAAAAAATCATTTAGGGCCTCAAAACGGCTCAAAAGTTCAAGACCCAAAAAACTACCAAAAAGAGTAAATTGTGCTACAATTAAGGAAATTGAAAGAATCAGTTTCGGAGATCCAAGTGGAATAGGTGGGTGGATACTCATATCCACCTAGATCACCTATAAGGCACAATCTTCACCCCAAAAGCACGGTCATGCTTGACAAAATAGAAAAAATTGTAGACCAACAAACTTTACAAAGCCCTAAACTCTTGTTCAATAAAACCTTTTTTTAATTCAAAATATCACTTTGGAAAAATATCCCACTTAAAAAAATCCTCTTTATGATCCTTTATAATCCTTTTTAAAAAACTTGTTAATCCTTTATACACACACTTTTAATAAATAAGCCCATTAAAAATTAAAATATCATCGTATTTGTTACACATCATTTTGTCACATAAGGCAAATGGCCATCGGTTTGGATCTTTCTCTATCCATAAATGTGTCCCAAATCATTCCCCTGCAAATTTAGAATCCAAAATATCCCAAAGAAAGTGGAATTTCTGGATCCCATGGTTCAAAACCCTATTTTTTACTTCCTACGTAGTCCCCTAGTCAATTTTTGCACATATGCAAAAGAGTCCATCAGGAACTGCACATAAGTTTGTTTTGTCTTACATTGTGACCTGTGCACATGACTTAACGCATATAAAAATAAAAGTAAAGTCTATAAGCATTTTTAGTCATCTCTATCCCAACTAACAAGCTTCGAATGGTTGTCTAATCATCCCAGATCCCTCCCATCATGGAGCTACTCCCTCTCTTTATGGAACCCATATCCTGCCATTAGTTAATCTCATCCTTCGGAAAATGGATCCCAAACTTCCCACTCTTGGCCTATAAAGCTAACTCGGGCTTGAGGATTGAGGAGGACTTTTGGAAGTAGGCTTATGCTATAGGAATAAGGTTGGAAGGTTATTCATTCAAGGAGAGGGTTGGATATTGTGATAAGGGACTTGCAACATCAAGGCTTCATGGTTGTAAGACTCTTCTCCATTCTATTAATATAAAGGCAATTGTTCTTTCTCAATTATATCTTTCTTTATACAATTTATAGGATTCCTTGATTTCCTACATAGATTGTGATTGCATATTGATTAGTTTATGATACATGATTGAGTTAATTAGTCCATTTATCTCTTATGCTATAAATTGGATGCTTTGATCTCATGTTTGTTTTTGTTTATGCAGATCTCCTTTAGGACAACATGGAGAAGTTGTGGAAAGCAATGAGAGGATCTCTAAAGAATCGAGGAGGAGTGGATGATCGAAAGCTCTCAAGGGGACTTCATCAATAATTTTGATTAACGATAAGTGGCTTCTATCATAATATGTGTTTCAGTTAATCATAGTCTACAGAAAGGTAGTAGTTCTTGGTTGTTTGTTACTATATATCTTTGTGGTCTAGGGAGATCACCCTTGTACACAAGAGGGATAATTCCACATAACAGTATTTATCCATCCACCTTTTTGTTTAGTATAAAAACACTTTTAAAAACTTTGAAGTGGCCTAAATTCTCTAATAAATATATATTTCAACTTTATGAAACCTTTCTTAAAACCTTTCAAATGGATTTCAAAAAAAAAAAACTTTAAGAATAAATCTTTGATAAACAATCCTTTAATAAAAATTTTTGTTAAAAAACATTGAACCTGCCCACAGATGGTATTTTTTTACTTAACACACAACAATGGCTAGCGAATAAACTGACCTACAGATGATGGCTTGCAGGTTGTTCACAACAACAATAGTTGCAGAGTATGGCACTAGTTCACAGTAGCTTTGTAAATTGTAATTGTAAGTGGGTTATAGATGACAGTAATCACTAGCTTCTTCCTGAACGCAATGATAGTGACTCATGAGCAATGGTGGATGCACAAGTGTGTGGATGGCTTTCAGATTTATAGTTACGGCTAAGTTATGGCTCTTTTAACTAACAATAATGGCTCTCCATACTAGGCTACAAACCTCTCAGATACAAGGGCTCTTTAGATCCTTTAGCTCAACCTAGCTCCAATACTAATTTGATGGAAAGGCAGAGGAGGAAAGGCACAAATTTAACACACACAAACAATATGAGTTGTTTCTCTTCTCTATTATTCACACAAAATTGACTTGATTACAATGAACCCAATGAGAGGTATTTATAATTTTTATAATAGTGAATCACTCAAAATAAATTCAACATTAAGACACACATTAAATTTTATTTTTCCCAAAATAAGACTAAACTCAAACTCCCTCGCACTTGACTCAGTTAATTGATATTCTAAATTTAGACAACTCTACATGCGTGAGTAATTACTATTTCTAACACTCAAGGTGCCATATTTCACTAGGGAATTTAGGATCTGGAATCTCCATCAAACCCATGAATGTTTCCCTTATAGATGGCTAGACTTCATCCTTGAAGTCCAGAATGGGGCTGAGGTATTACCTGTCAACAACCCATGCAAAGCTCGAGGCCAATCCCACTGAAACTAATAAAAATTGTGTTCCATTTGGTGACCCAATTTTCTCATTCGTGGACCTTAACAATTGGGACATGAATTGGGACTTATTTTTAGACTATGGTTTGTTTGAATCACTTAACAGATTTTCTCGCTACCCATGCAGATCTATCCTCCACATTGCTTTAAATTTGCATTGTCATTTCGGAGGAATTTCATAGTGCGGAGCGTGGAGGACCTCTGCATAATGAACTTTCTCTGAAATGGCAATGCAAATGTAGAGGACATAACCTCTTATTCTTTGTAAGGGCTACCACCAATCAAATTATTTTCAATGTGAAGAGTTTTCCTTTGCATTGCTCGAACTCTGCATTTCCATTTTGAAAGAAGTTCATTCTGTGGAGGTCCTCCATAATGCGCACAATAAAATTCCTCTGAAATAGAAATGCATATGCAGAGGACATAACCTCGTATGCTTTGAAGGGACCAAAACCAATCAATTTTCAGTGTGAATTTTGTTCTTGCATCTAAATAATTGGGAAGCATGTGTCCCATTCCAATTTCTCATGCCGGCTAAGATTTTCCTTTGTATCCTTTAGATGACATTAAATTCAAATATTGATTTTGAATAAATTGATGAAATTTCTTTTAATGTGTGTGGAAACGAGGAGATTTACCTTCCTATAATTTAGATACATTAAAGTCAAATATTGATTTTGAATAAACCAATGAAATTTACTTTAATGCACGTGGAAACGAGGACAAGTGGTAGGACCAGATCTCATTCAATGGAAAGAGAGAAGTCAACCAAAATTTTATTTCAATAAATTTTTTGTTGAATTAAAATCTTATTATTTTGTAACCTTGTCCAAGAAAAATCTTGAGAGGAAAGGGAGGGAGCGAGATATTGGAAGACACTATGTCACTTTATGTTCGCACTATAGCAATAACTTTTGGACTATGGTTTGTTTGAACCTCTCTTTGATGATTCATGCCAAACGATTTTTTTTCACTGCCCATGCAGAGCTATCCTTCACATCTCTTGCAGAGAAAAATTAAGAAGATAGTGGTCCCTACAAAGCATACAAGGATATGTCCTCCACATCCACATTTCCATCTTGGAGGAACTTCATTGTGCGGAGTACATATGTAACTCCACACTCTGCATAATGAACTTCCTCTGAAATGGCAATGCGGATGAAAACAATATAACCTCATACCTTTGCACTGCACACAATGAACTTCCTCTAAAATGGCAATGTAGATGTGAACGATGTTGGGTGAAGATATGTTCGTTTAATTCTGTTGTAGTACTTGCCCAACTATTTAATTTGTCAATTTGAGGTCCGTAGACTTACGAGACACATGCACTATATATGCAGGACTGAAGTGGAACTAATTTAATCTAAATTACTGGAATTAAATTAATTTAAGAAGGCATTGAAACATTAACTATGAAAGCAGGAAATTGCATAAAGGAAAAGCAATACAACATGTGAATAATTGAATGACAAACAACATATGTGAGCTCACAACAATAAAACTATCTCAAATTATATTACAAGAATCAAATTACAAATCATGAAAGCATAACAATAAAAGATGAAAAACTAAGAATTCCCATTATTCATTATTCATTCTTCATTATTCAAATGAAGAGAGAGCACTCTCTTATATACATGAGGAAGATAACCTTCTCATAATTACATATCCAATATTCTCTCAAGCACTCTCAACTAATTTCCCATTATTACAAGATATGATCCCACAAATCTCTCAAGCATTTTT
>APFE031078327.1:0-137467 GCA_000404065.3 Pinus taeda | reverse complement strand
TTAGACTCTAACAAATAAAAGATGGAGAGAATGGGAGGAAAGAGTAGAAGATGTTGATGAGGAGGGCCTCATAGAGAGATGGATCATAAATAAATTTTGTAGTAGAGATGGAGCGAATATTGTTTGAAAATATAACTACAAGGAGCATCAAAATCTAGAGAAAAACCATCAACTCACTACAAGCAAACTCTCTTGAAGCAAGACCTTCCCATGTTATGGAATAATGAGAAGCCATAAAAAATATTAAAAAAAAAAAAAAAATGAACAAGTTGATATTAATGATCCTTCTTGGTAGGCAGTCCCTGTATACCATAGGTGTTTCCTATGATGACAATGGTCTAGTGCACCATCACCTCTATCCATTCATTAATCAACCACATCAAGGAAAGCAAGAATATGTAATATGAAGAAAGGAACTTGCCTTGAATAAATCGGATGCATCCTTATTTGGATTCTAATATTCTTCCTTTCCTCCTAAGCTTAAGAAACAAGAAGTTTAAATGTTCTACTATTTGGAACCTTTTTGGAAATTTCACAAGAATCTAGCTGTAAACAAATTGTTGGAATTGTTGTTCTTATATTTTCATTTTTTATCACAGAAATTGATTCAGCACCCTAAAAATAATCTATTACACTAGGAGTTTGCAATGTTAACAATTGAAATTTATAATTCTTACATTTTGCAACCATATTTTGGACAAAATTGGTGGAAAAAGTGTCCAAATCATTGCATGTTTATACTATGCTCTTAAAAAATATTAATATGGACCTGTAGATGAGAAATTGTGGGATAGTGATCTACATCTCAAATTTCCTACAAATGCCTACTTATACTTTGTTACTTCTCTCTACTTTTCATCAAATGCAATGCACACATGAATCCATGTTTCTAATATGTGAGATGGTTGGTGTAACTCTTCCCAATGATCCCCATATTAGAATGAGAAAATATTTTTCCCATAAAGATTCATCGTTCTCTCCATTCCCTCCAAGTAATATTACATCCACTTATTTGAAACAAAAAATCAATTGTAGTCAACATAGACTAGAAAAAATGTCATTGTAAATGTTTGTTAATGAAATGAAAAATGTAAAGGTTCCAATAAACATAGGAAATGGAGAATTTTTCATGAAGATGATAATTAGTACACCATTTTTTTCATCTTCTAAATACTATACATCATCAATGATGTGATCTAGATGAAGTGCAAGACCTTAAGTGATTTTTATAATGAACTAACTCAAATCTATGATATTTCATTGTCAACTTTTAGTAAGACCTTAGTGGGGAATTTTATTTAGGGGCAAGATTTCGCGAATGGTTGGATTTTGAAATATATATATATAATATATATATATCTTCACACACACACCCATTTGGTTAAAAAAATTCCTATTTTTTACATACATATGACTAAATTGATAATATTCACCAAAATTTTACTAATTTTAATAGTAAATACATGTTTTTAATTGAATATTCGCCTACATTCTATATGTATGATTTTTCAAACCATAATAATCACTTAGAATACTATAATAGGCATAATAATTGAATCCTTGAAAAAATACCCTCACCCCTAGCCCAAACTCTTCGTGATAAGCTCTTACTCAATTTTATTACATTACTGTAAATTGAAAATACATATATACTTATGGTGACTCCTTAATTTAAAGGGTCCTTTACTATGAGAGCTTTATTGTTTCTTCCCAATCCCTTCCCTTTGTATAATTTGATTATGAATAATACAATGAATAAAGTGGATTCTGCAAAGGAGATGGATTAATATATGTAGATTGAAGTCCTCTATTCTCCATCTCACAACTCAATCTATCATTGATTAATTACAATGCACATAGGAAGGATAATATTTGGCACCTAGGGAGGTACTCAAGGGGATAATGATTATAATGTGGCCGTAATAATGGAATAGGCAAATTATGTAATTAAAAGGAAATGACATAACAATAAGAAATATTTTGCATAAACCCCTATGAATGTTCATGCGAAATTATAAATATACATGGGTATCATTATATTAGATATATGTTGAATTTCATTTTCTTATAACAAGATTGACTTATGTAGTGATTATTTCCATAACAGGTATTTGATGGTGTTACTCCACCTTAAGTTTTTTTTTCTATATACTTATGTTGTTTATGGTGGATGAATTGGATATCTTTAGTTTTTTAGGGTTTATTTTTGAGGTTTTATAATGGATTCCCCCTTATGTATTTAAATTGTTACCACAATAATAAGTTTAATTATTATCTCATCAATTTCAACATTTATTCATCTATTATATTATGATGGATAAGTGGAAAATTGAGTGCCTCATATCAAACACCCATATGTATAAGCAAGAACATGTAAGGTGAAGAAAGAAACCTTCCTCCAATAAATGTGACGCAACCTTATCTGGATTCCAATATATTCTTTCTTTCCTCCTCTTTTTGTTTATTCCTCGTGATTTTAAGAAAGAGTAAGTTTAAACATTTTACTATTTGGAAATTTTCTAGTAATCTCACTAGAATCCAATTATTTAAAAAAAAATAGAATTGAAATTTTGTATTCTTAGATTTTCATTTTTATCTCAAAAATGGATTCAACAACATCAAAAACCCCTATTATGCTAATATTGTGCAATATCATTAATTCAAATCTATGTTTCTAACATTTTATAACTATATTTTGGATAAATACGTTCAAGAAAAAGGACATAAAATAGTCCAAATCATAGCATGTTTATACTATGAACTTAAGAAATATTTCTATGGACTTGTAGACAAGAAATAGTGGGATAGTGAGCTACATCTCAAACTTCCTAAAAATGCATTCTTATATTTTTTTATTAGTGATTTATAAACTATTGTGGATATTCCACTTGATGGCTCATCACAATAGGTTTATGAAAATAAACCAAATTTATATTATGAAGGATTAATTTCTTTCAGAATCAAGAGCTTGTTAGTATTTCTTTGTTTAAATTAGAGAATATGCATCTACAATCACTCACAAAACACAATGAACACAAGGATACGCTCTAGGAAACTCTTTCAAGAGAAAACCCAACTAGAATATGAGGCTTTTCTACTCTCTTTTTTCTAGAATGGAAATGATGCAAGTACAAAGGGTAAGACACTCTCTACCAAGTTTCCTATGATTTATGACCCATGGTGTAACACCCACAATGCTAACACATATATTCGTAATGTTCAAATGATAATTGTATAATGCCAACATGGATATCATGGTTGGTTGAGACATTGTGTAATTATAAAATAAATATGAAAATTTTATTGGTTGACCTGAGGAGCGGGACACATGGATCCATGCTATGAGGGAAAGAAGAGAGTGGGATAAATGGTAACTATTGGCCTAACGAATGTCCCCACCACCACATAGATAGCGAGTGATTAGGTGAAATTTCCCATGATTCCATGAATCTAGGATGTGAAGGAAAGTGAAATGATGAGTTAGAGAAAAAGGGAAATCTTAAGGAAAAGGATATGTTCCTGAAAATGAAAAATAGTGAAGGATAACTGAAAGAATACATGATGAAAAGTAGTTGAAATCGATGTCCAGAAGAATTTGGGTGTAATTTCCCCTATATTAAGGAATGAAGGTTCTTGGACTGTGGCATCAAATTTTGAATGGTCAATGGGAGGCTCAATGGAGAATTGAATTATGAGTCCTTACTAAATAAGATAATAAACCACTAAGTGATTGCTAAAATAGTTAATAAACCACTTAGTTATTGTTTAAATAGTTTATAAACCACTCAAGTGCTTGCTATAAGGCTAATAAACCACTAGGCAGGGTAGCAAACCAGTGGGTTGCTTGCTAAAACAAGTTGATAAACCATTAAGTGATTGTTTAGGAACATTATAAACCACTTAATGATTATTATGTAAGCTAATAAACCACATACACAATGAGCTACAAAATCCTACAGTGATTTCCTTGAAAATACAGTTGATAAACCACCTACAACATAGATTCATACTTCTGGAACTGAGCAATACCCTAATTGATCCTTCTTTGAATTCCCTGAGAAATAATCTCTCAGACTGTGGATCTATCTTAGGGGTGGTTATCTACAATAAATACTATGGTGTATCTAACCTTATGATTTAGTGGAGAGTTGAAGTCCCTCCCTCAATTTTTAGCCATTCAAGTTGAAGAAATAAGTATAGTTTTTTATACCCATTGTATTAGAAATGATGAATAATGCCTAATATGTAATGTTAAGGTGTATGGTTAAATACCAACTATGGAGGAATGTTGATATATTTGAATGTCTATGGTAAATTCTTGTTGATATTTTCTCATGATCATGTTAAATTTATGAATCTATGTGTTCATTGTGGTTCCCAATATGTATATATCCATGGTTGTTTGATGTGCTTAGCTAGACTATTACAGTGTGTGAATTCCATTGTTTGATATGTTGTGAATATCATGAATCTCTATCTCTTTAATATTTTTTATTTTCCTTCCTAGCAAAGGACTAAGAATGGTGCAATGTATGATATATCAATCAAACCTCATCAATGTATATCTATTTGACAAGAAATCTAGTTCCATGTTTGATCAAAAGTGTTTGGTCAACGAGCAATTTTGTTCAAGATAAAATCATGCCATATCATTTGGTCTAGTCAATAGATTATTTCGTTGTTACACTTCCAATCGTCTAGTTGAAAGAAGATAAGGAATAACCTAATGGTAAAGAACCTAGTGTATCTTTCTTTTCAAGTCGACTGAAGGACAATTTAATTTCCAATGGGTTGAGGCTTAAGTTAAATCAATGAGTCGATATCCAATCGAGTGGATGAGTTGATAGCCATTCAAGTCAATGAGTCGATATCTAGTCAAGTTGATGAGTTGATATCCAATAAATTTATTCAAGGATAGGTTATATCTCATCAATAACAATGATCAACAAACTCCTCCTGAACTTGTATTCGCTTGTTCACTTGATGTCAATGACAACACTTTCCTCAACAAATTATTTAGGACATCAAGTTTGTATATGTGCCGAATTCACTTTGGGATTGGTAGATATATGCAGTAGTCTAGAAGTTCATTCAGTCACACCTTGTGCATTTTTAGAAATGTAGTGGATATATATCTATTTTTTTTTAGGATTTCCATGAAGAATGCATAGTATCCAAGATGGGCACTGCTTGGGTGAAAATTTGAACAGGACTGAATTTGAATGGTGTAAAGTATAGTATATTCAAGATGGGGTCTAGCATGGTGGAATGATTTTGTGAAGTCATATACTATATCAAAGTATGGGACATCTGGTGTGGGGCCCATCATGGGTGGAGCCAGATGATCATTGGAGCATACAATTTATATGGGGTTCAGGGAGTATGCAAAAGTACAAATTCTAGTACACCCATATTTTCCCCCAAAACTGGATACAACGTGAAATCATGGAATTGCATGAAGCGGTCAGAAACCTATGGGACCCGCAAATTAAGATGAGGTAATAAATGACACTAAAGCATGGTTATGCCCATGTATGTGCCATGATGGATCCACTAGTGTTGTGGATAATTCAGAGTGATGTGGTGGGACAATGTGGGTCACACATGGATGCCACATGGAATGCCTTGTTGACGTGACAAGATATAATGGGGTAAACTTCAAATGGTATAAATTTCAATCTGGGAGGCAGATTGAGATAAAAAAATTATATCATTACAAAGATCTCGACGTGTCAAATGCAATGATGACATTAGTTTTTAGTTTTGATGAGGAAGTAAGAAGAGGATTTTTGAAACCACATATTCACAATAGATCATGAGGGTCGAGTTAAGTCATAAGTAACACCTTCCACAACCCGAGATAGTTTAAGGTGGTGGAAGGGAGTGTTACAAAGTGGTATCATAGCAAGGTTAAACATTGGACTTGAAGAGGTTCACACACACATACAAAAACTAA
Organism: Pinus taeda; assembly: GCA_000404065.3. Classification (NCBI taxonomy): domain Eukaryota; kingdom Viridiplantae; phylum Streptophyta; class Pinopsida; order Pinales; family Pinaceae; genus Pinus; species Pinus taeda. The sequence goes on along the minus strand of APFE031078327.1, from coordinate 131,511 downwards.
ACATGTAATATGCTAGTTTCATTATTGTATATAGATGTATGTTGAATTTAAGTTACAACTGATATAATTCTAGCTAAGGGGTAGTTTTTACTATAGTTAATATTTCAATATATCGTGCATGTTAGGTCCCTATAATACTAATGTCGCCCCTTATTGTTATTGTTAGTGTAGCCCATTATTGTTATTGTTGTGCACATGTAGTCCCCATATTTTTATTGTTGTGCCCCATAGAAGCCCACTATTATTATTGTTGTTCCCTTACATTATTATTTTTATGTAGGCCCTCATTATATTGTGACCCCTTAGACTCCTATATATAGAAAGGAGGCATTGTCATTTGTATCATCCAATAATTTTTCATTTATGTAATGTAAAGGAGGTTTCCCCCTCGAAGAGGATAATTTTTAATTCATTGATCTATCTTTTTTGTGTGTTGGTTGCATAACATTTGGTATCATAGGTTTGGATTCTAGGGTTTCCCTGCCTCAAACAAGACATCATGGAATTTTCGCTATAATTGTTTTTCTACAAGGACTAAGAAACTGAAATTTCAACCACATAGATAGGAAATCTTGGTGAACTTCATTTATAAATTTCAGAACTTGGTTCGCCATATTTTCATATATATGGTTCAAGAAAGTTAGGGTTTTTGCAGGCTCCAGAACTCCATATGAAATAGGTGTACTAGGGAAAATCGTCATAAATTTCTCTCCAAGCATTGTATTTCAATTTAGTAACAGGTGAATAAAAGTGCACATATTCTAGTTTCTTTTGTGTCATTTTCAAGGTCAAAGGTTGAACTAATGGCAAATTGCACTCTGTACAATTTTGCTCTACTGAACTACTCTATAATCAGGTCATCATGGGAGATTAGAAATAACTCTTTATTTAAGAATCCAATATCGGTCTGAATTGTGGGGTTGGAAAGAAGACTCAGAGGGATACTTCAGGATGAAATTTCAGATCTTGAATATCTGAAATTACATAGATACAACAACTTCAATATCGAGCTCCTAAAAAGAAAGAAAAATGTGCGTATTTTTTAAATTTTACATAACTTTTGTTTGAAAAATAAATTTGAAGTGATTCAAAAGGAATTGTGATTCATAGATATAATTGTTTAATTTCAAAATTCCTCGAAACAAAAAAATGGACACACCTAGTAGGAAACGAGAAATCTCTTTTATGGCGCATGAAGAAGAGGAAGGAATGCAACATGATATATCAAAATTACAAGATCAAGTGCAACAAATTTCACTCACGAAGAGTATCCAAAAATGAATTGGAAGCTAAGATGGATGGTTTGAAATCTAACATGGAAGCAATGATGAATGTCAATATGGAATGTTTGAAGGATGGTTTAAAAACATATTTGAAAAGGGACCTGGAAGGTTTGACAAAATTGCTACAAGAAATGCTTCCTAATGGTGACAAGGTATTCCACGAAAATCATGATGAGGATAAAAGGAATAAAAATTATGATTTTAGAGACTCACATAGTTGGTTGAAGACTAACCACATTCCAAATATCAATATGAGGAAGTTTTATGGCAAGGATTCAATGACATGGATACTACAGATGGAGCAATTCTTTGATCTACATGATGAGTCAAACACACAAACGGTACACATTGCATCTTTATATTTAGAAAAAAATCTATCTGTATTGTATCGATGGCTTTGTTCTTGTATGCCACTTTTCACTTGGTCATTTTTTATGGAGGAAATGATAGCACATTATGAGGATACAAAGAGAAACGCCTTCTTTAGCCAATTGATAAATCTCAAACAAAAGGGTTCAATGGCATAACACATTGAGGACTTCCAAAAATTGAATATAAGGGTAAATGATATTCTGGAGGAGCATAGTATTGATGTCTTCATAGGTAAATTAAAGGATAACATCCAAAATGAGGTTCGCCTTTAGGAATGTGATTCATTGGAGAAGGCACTTAGGGTGGCAAGAAAATTTGAAAGAAAATTATGGTAACAAGGAATTCTACCACTCACAACTACAAAGATGTAAGTGTTGCTACTCATAGGCTTCCACGTCCTACAAGGTTGACACCACAACAATTGGAAGAAAAATTAACAAAATGGCTTTGTTACAGTTGTGATAGAAAATACACTAAAGGTCATAAGTGTGTTGAGAAGAAATTGTTTTGCATAGATTGTGAAGAGGAGGAAGAAAAGGAATAAGAAACATCAAAAGAAGAGGACATACACTAGGAACTAACCTCGGAGATAGAAGAAATGAATCCAACCATATTTTGTAATGTGTTGGTAGGAATTACCACTCCTCAAACTCTCAAGATAGAAGGACATATCAAAAAGAAAAATGTAATAGTGTTGATTGATTCGGGTAGTACCCACAATTTTATTCATCATAAGATATCCAAGGAATTAAATTGCATCCTATATCCCACACAAGAGTGTCAAGTGATGGTTGCAAATGGAGGAGCTATAAATTGCTCTAGAAATTATCATAATATCAAGCTAACCATGGGAGGATATGTTTGAATAGTCCAATTCTTTCCATGCTAATAGGTGGTGTTGATGTTGTACTAGGAGTCCAATGGTTACAATATTTGGGTACGACGACTTTTTATTGAAATTTTTTTGGGAAGGAAAGGAAGTTAAATTAAGGGATATCGTAGGGAAACCATGAAATATAATCATCTCTAATTGCATGACAAATATTCTAAATAAATAACAACGAGGTGTAATTGCACAATTATGCTCACTAGAGGTTCAAACATTGAAATCATCTTTTTCTCTAGATCTCCAAAAAGTCTTGGAAAATCATTCCAAGGTATTTGAGACTCCAGAAGGCCTCCCACCTATTTGTGATCATGATCATGTTATTCATTTGATTCCAAAAAGTGTTCCTCTAAACATAATTCCTTACAGACCTCCCTATTCTCAAAAGAGTTAAATTGAAAGTATGGTTACAAAAATGCTAGAGGCTGGTATAATTCAACCTTGTCAAAGTTATTTCTTTGTTCTAGTAGTATTGGTGCACAAGAAGGATGGATCATGGTGCACGTGTTCAGATTATAGGGAGCTCAAAAATATTACTATTAAAGATAAATTTCCCATTCCTTTCATTGATGAATTGTTGGATGAATTACATGGAGCAATTTACTTCACTAAGTTGGATCTTTGTTTGGGATATCATCAAATTAGAATGAAGATTGAAGGCATTCTGAAAACAACATTTAGTACTCATGAGGGTCATTATGAATTTTTGGTCATGCCTTTTGGCCTTACCAATGCACCTCCCACATTTCAAGGTTTGATGAATTTCATTTTCAAACTCTTCCTTAGAAAATTTGTGTTAGTATTTTTTTATGATATATTAATCTACAACAAGTCTTGGAAGGATCATGTTCAATGTGTTAACAAGGTGCTCAAACTATTGGAGGAGAAATTATTATATGCAAAAACCTCCAAATGTTTCTTTGCAGTATAGAAGTTGGAATGTCTGGGGCATATTGTATCTCATGAGGGTGTTAAGGTAGACCCTAACAAAATTAAAGCCATTAAGAAATGGAAAATCCCCACAACCATAAAGCATCTTCAAGGATTTCTTGGGTTGAGAGGATATTATCACAAGTTTGTTAATAATTATGGGAGAATAGAAGCGCCTCTAACAACATTATTGAAGAAAGATGCATTTTCTTGGACTCTGGAAGAAATTAAGGCCTTTGAACATCTTAAAGAGACAATATGCCAAGCACTAGTCTCATATATGCCATACTTCACAAAAACATTTATTATGGAATGTGATGCCTCAAGAAATGGAATTGGTGTTGTTTTAATGCAAGAAGGAAGAACCATTACTTTTGAAAGTCATCCAATCAAATGAAAGTATTTGCAGAAACCTATTTATGAGAAGGAAATGTTGGCAATACTACATGCACTAAAGCAATAATGACCTTAACTAATGGGAAGACACTGCCAGGTAAAAATTGATCATGATAGCCTTAAATACTTTTTAGAACAAATATTATCTTCAAAAGAGCAGCAAAAATGGGTCACAAAGATGTTGGGTTATGAATTTGAAATCATCTATAAAAAAGGGAAGCAAAATTTTGTTTCATATGCACTCTCAATAAATGATGAGGATGTGGAAGCATTGCTTTGAGCCATTTCTATTATCCAAACAGATTCGATAATCGAAGAAAGGGATGAATGGAAGAATGATGAAGAAGTGTGGACACTCATTCTAAAGTTGTAGCAATATCCCAGTACATCTGATATATTTAGCTGATAAAATGATTCATTATGTTACAAAGATCACTTATATATTTGTAAGAATTCCCAACTCAAACAAAATATTCTTTTGGAATTGATAACCTCTCCTTTAGGAGGGCAATCAAGATTTTTAAAAACTTGCCACATGGTCAAGAAATATTTTTTGGGGATAGCCTTAAATTTGATATTCAAAAGTTTGTGGCAGAATGTTTGGTTTGCCAAAAAAATAAAGTTGAGACATTTAAGACCTTGGGTTTGTTACAACCTTTAGTCATTCCAAGTCAACATTGGGAGGAGGTCTCAATGGATTTTATCACAGGTTTATACAAGTCTAGAGGAAAGAGTGTCATCATGGTGGTAGTTGATAGAGTTACCAAGTATGTACAATTTTGTGCATTATATCATCCATTTAAACCCAGTACAATTTCTATTGCATTTATGGAAACAATTCAAAAGATGCATGGAAACCCAAAGATTTGTTGGCATTATGACACAGGTTTGGCTCTATGGCACAGGTGTTGTCTTTGATGGCAACTCACTCAAATGGCAAATCATAGCTCAGGCACTCAGAATGGAAGAAAATAAGGTATACGCAGGTTCCTCTCAGCAAAGTCGTGTATACGTATGCACGCACTTTCATGCAAAGAAAAGCGTGTACATGAGGGAGAATTTATGTTTGGTCCATGGTATTTAGTCCGACATATTTGAACCTATGGTTTTGGTCCTTGGTATAGCATCCAAATTGTTGACCCAAGTATTGGGTCCCTAGTATTGATTCTATAATGGTTTTGGACCATGGTTTGAGTAAGGCCTAGGACTATAAAAAGGGAAGGAGATCATTTGAAAAGTATATCGACTAAGTGTTGAATATCTTAAGAAGAGCAAGATTTGGAATACTAGTGACTGGTGTACGGTGCATTGCTGGATCTAAACCAAGGAGGAACTTGAGCGCTAAAATATGGATAAGTTCTATTGATGGATCAAGACTTTATGGCTTGAATAGTAGTACCTTTGTAATCTTTGATCTAGATCTATAAATCTAATAATCTGGGTATAACTGATGTCTGATTAAGTAAAAGGATAAATTATCTTTTATAGATCTATACGCAGGTTCGGCGCGGCATAGGCACGTATACACGCAGGTTCAGCATCTGAAGAAAGCGTATACGCTAGTTGGAATGCATACAGTTGTGTATGTATGCAGGTTTCTGCATAGTGAAGTAGAGTACATTTCATGAAATATGCTTTAGCTGTTTCTGTTTATTGCTGCAATGTTCTGGGTTCAGAATTGGTGTCTGGTTACTGTTACTGTTTTCTGAGAAGTGTTTGGTTGATTCTATATTGGGTTGTACAAAGGAGATTGATTGTTGCAGATATACTTGATGATATTCATGGATCCAGTCTAAAAATTTACGAAACGTGGTCCCTAGAAGAAAAGAGAAGGTTGTAGCCTTCTACAGGTAGTAGCCTGCGTACTAGTACCTCAGCTAATACAAGAGCTAAAGGGGGTTGTAGCTCCCTTCTAGGTGAAGCTGGAGAATGAGAGAAGGTTGTAACCTTCTGCAGGTAGCAGCCTGCGTACTGGTATAAGACTGCACCAGTACAGAATCATTGTAAAAAGAAGTTTCTAATAGAAAGAAGATAGAGACAAATTGCAACGGGTGGTTTTCACCCACATTAGGTTTCCACCTTATATCTTGTGTTCTTGTGTGTGACTATCTACATTATTTTCTTGTTCCTGGTTAATGTTTATATGGTTCTGACATCAGCATTTGAAGAATAATTAAATTATAAGTTATACGCTAGTTTCCTTAACTGAAGTTGTATATATATGCTGGTTTCTCTAACCTAAGAAGCATATACAAATATGTGTATGAATTGAAAAATAATTGAACTGCTAATACTAATTCACCCCCCCTCTCAGTATTATTTCCAACAATTGGTATCAGAGTCGGTTCTTCAAAAGAAGCTTGACCGCTTGAAGGAATATCTATCATCATGAGCAACTACGAGAGAGAGGCATCCATCAGGCCACCAATCTTTGATGGGAGAAACTTCGTTTATTGGAAGGTAAGAATCACAGCCTATCTTCAATCTCTTGGTACAGAAGTTTGGGATATTGTGGAAACAGGATGTACATTTCCATCAGCAACTCCTACAGATACGGCTGGTAAGAAGCAGTATGAAACAAATGCAAAGGTTGTCAATACTCTATTAGGGAGTCTATCACAATCAAAATTCATCAAGGTTATGTAGCTCAAAAATGCAAAAGAAATATGGTACAAGATCATTTTGAGCTATGAAGGAGATGATCAGGTAAAACGAGAAAAACTACAAACTCTTAGAATTCAATATGAAAGTCTTAGAATGCATAATGATGAAAGTGTGGCTAACTATTTCCTACGTATAGATGAGATTGTAAATTGTATGAAAAACTTGGGTGAAGAAATAAAAGAAGTTTTTTTGGTTGAAAAGGTTCTAAGATCTTTGTCTTCTAAGTTTGATTCAAAAGTTTCTGCCATAGAAGAAAAGCAGGATCTACAGAGCCTTACCATGTCTCAATTGCACGGAATTCTAACTTCTTATGAAATGGGAAAAGGGGGACCATCAGACAGGAGAGAAGCCACATTCAAAGCCTCAAGAAAAGGAGATTACTATGAACCAGCATACATGTCTGAAGAAGAGGAAGAATCAAACTTTGTCAAGAACCTTCAACGAGGAACTGGAAGATTCTGAGGTAAGCTGCCTTTCAAATGCTTTTCTTGTGAAAGAGTCGATCACTATGCTGCAAAGTGTCCTTTTAAAGATAAACTAGACAAAGGTAAGGAACCTGTTAGATGGAATAGAAAACAGAATGTAAGTAAAAAGAGCTATTATACTCATGAAGATAGTGATGGAATTTCAAATAGTGATGAAGATGAACAAGGTAATGATGATAGACTTTTGATGGCCTTTGAAGATGATGATTTTTTGGATGCTATAAATGAAGAAGATCTTTATGAAGAAATTTCTGAACTTAAATTTTTTTTAGAAGAAAAGAATATGATCATATATACACTGACATTCCAACTTGCTGAAAGAGATAAACACAATGAAGAGTTAGAATGTGAAATTGTGGGACTTAGAAAAGAAATTGAGAAAACAAAAGCTCTCAATCTTAGATTTGCTAAAGGATCTGAAACTTTAGATGAAATTATCAAAGTCCAGCATTCTCCTCTAATCAAGATAGGTCTCGGATATTCTGAAGAAACGTCTCAAGCACAGAAGCTAGCACAGAAGCCATCCACCTCCAAAAGTTATCTTGATGTAGCAAGGAAAAATGAACAGGTTGACAATCGACAACAAAAGCATAATGCAGATCATCAGGTAAATCAGGGACAATTTGCTTCAAGAATGAACAAAGATTATCAAATAAATCGGGGGCAGTCTACTTCAAGGATAAACAAAAGCTTCAACCAACCACAAGTAAATCATTCTCAATTTGCCCCAAGAATGGATGTCAATAGAAACTACAATTATTTGGTTGGTAGGTTTGATAATCGCAGGAATTTCTTCAATGGCCAATGTTTCTCTTGTCATAACTTTGGTCACAAAGCTGCTCAATGCATTTCCTACAAGACTATCATGACCAGGGAAGCTCAAAAACAAAGGAGTATGATGGGGATCATGAAAAGGACCTACAATAACTTTTATGCTCTTGAAAATGAAATAGAATGTTCTATTTGTAACAACTTCAGTCATGAAGATTCTGAATGCAGGAGTAGGTTTCGGCAAACAACTCAGAAGGAGCAAGCTTCATTAACTCCCAAAACATAGAGAAAGAAAGAACCAAAACTAGAAAGATGTGGGATAGCCTTATATGCAAAAGGACAGGAAAATCAGTGGTACATCGACAGTGGATGCTCGAAACATATGACACGTGATAAAGAAAAACTCTAGTCATATAGTGCCTTAGAAAAGGAAAAGAAGGTCTCATTTGGAAATGACACCCCAGCATTCATAAAAGGTAAAGGTTCTGTTTATTTGAAAGAAAAGGCAAAGCTAGATTTATGTATGTTGATGGCTTAAGCATATCTATGAGTGCAATCATATGTGGATCAGGATTGAGGTAATATTTCGATCAAATGATGTTTTGTTCATGAGTTGATATTAGGAAAAACGTGATCAAGGCCTAAGAACTCCAATAAATTTATACTATTCAAAGAGGACACAACATGTTATATAACAAGATTGTAACATTGCTATGCACAAAGATTGGGCTTAAGGTTCTCTCAGATAGGAAGATGCAAGTATCAGGCAGTTCGTGATCTTCCTAACATTAGGATTCCAGAAATACAATATGCAATCAGGTCAGTTTGGTAAACAAACCAGAACTAATTTCCCTGAAAAGGAAGGATCAGCTAGCAGGCCACTTGAACTTGTCCATATTGATATATGTGGTCCAACTAGGAAGAGGTCACCTCGAGGAGAAGAATACTTCATATTGTTCATTGACGACTTTTCAAGGATGTGTTGGATAGGACTCATGAAGTATAAAGATGAAGCCTTCGAAAAGTTCAAATCATTCAAAGCCTTGGTTGAAAATGAATCAGATCACAGAATCAAATGCCTCGGATCTGATCGAGGAGGGGAATTTACCTCGGATGAATTTTTTGATTTTTGTGAAGAACATGGAATAAGAAGGGGATTCTCTACTGCAAGGACTCCTCAGCAAAATGGAGTAGTGGAAAGGATGAACAGAACGGTTCAACAAATGGCTCGTGCTATGCTTGATCAATCTGGAACTCCTGCGACCTTCTGGGGTGACGCCGCATTTGCTGCAGTTACTATTCTCAACAAGACAAACATCCATGTAAACAGCACTCAGACTCATCATGAACTTTGGTATGGTAAGACTCCCACGGTAAAATACTTCAAAATTTTTGAAAGAAAATGCTACATCAATAGGACTGATGAAAATCTTGGCAAGTTTGAACCTAGAGCAGATGAAGGCATTCTCCTTGGTTACTCTCCCCATAGCAAAGCATATAAGTGTTACAATAAAAGACTTGGAAAAATTGTTGAAAGTATCGATGTAGTGGTTGATGAAGAAGGAAACACTCCTAGGCAAGTAAAATCTGAAGAATTCGAAGATGATGATGAGGATTGTCCTTTAACATCAAATCAGAATCATGAGGAAGAAGAAACCCATGAGGCACCAAAAGAATAGATAAGGATAGAAGAAAAGACTCCATCCAGGTACGTTCAAAAGAATCATCCAGAAACTCAAATTTTGGGACAAAAAGAGGCAGGTGTACAAACAAGAAGAACCATTTCAGAAGCTTCAAGCTATCTAGCATTACTCTCCTCCACCGAACCAAAAAATGTAAAAGAGGCATGCAAAGATGAATGCTGGTTCAAGGCAATGGAGGAAGAACTTGAACAGATTGAAAAGAATAACACTTGGGAGTTGGTTCCTAGACCAAAAGATAAGAATGTCATAGGGACAAAATGGATTTTCAAAAATAAGCTGAATGAAAATGGAGATGTGGTTAGAAACAAGGCAAGACTTGTTTGTAAAGGGTATGCACAACAAGAAGGTATAGACTTCGAAGAAAATTTTGCTCCAGTTGCTAGACTTGAGGCTATAAGAATGTTCCTTGCTCTCTCTAGCTTTCAGAAGTTCAAAGTATTTCAGATGGACGTGAAATCTGCCTTTCTAAATGGAGACTTGGATGAAGAAGTATATATCGAGCAACCAGATGGGTTTATCCTTGGAAATGATCCAAAACTTGTATATAGACTCAAAAAGGCTCTTTATGGCCTTAAACAGGCTCCAAGGGCTTGGTATTATCGGTTGGATAAGTACCTTCATCAACAAGGTTTTTCAAAAGGATCAACAGATAGCAATCTATATATAAAAATTGACAAGGATAAATTCCTAATACTTGTTGTGTATGTTGATGATATCATTTTTGGTAGCAATGAGGAAGACATGAGCCAAAACTTTTCCTTGGTGATGAAAAAAGAATTTGAAATGTCTTTGCTTAGTGAGCTCACATATTTTCTTGGTTTACAAGTTCAACAAAACAAAGATGGTATCTTTTTATCCCAAACCAAGTACCTGAAGCAGATCTTGAAGAAATATGACATGGAAGATTCGAAACCAGTATGTACCCCTATGGTAACAGGATGCAGCCTTAGCGCTAATGATGAATCAGTAGCAGTACATCAACCAACCTATAGATCCATGATTAGTAGTCTGCTCTATCTGACAGGTACTCAATCAGACATCATGCATGCAATGGGAATAGTTGGAAGATTTCAGGCAAATCCAAAGGAAGCACACCTTCAGGCCGTTAAGATGATTTTCAAGTATCTTCAAGGGACTCAAAACTATGGTTTATGGTATCCTAGAGATACAGATCTCACACTTCATGCATATATGGATTTAGATTGGGCAAGAAGCGTGGATGACAGGAAAAGCACTAGTGGTGGTCATTCTTCATGGGTCCTAGATTAGTATCTTGGTTCGGCGAGAAACAAAGTTCCATTGCATTATCTACAGCTGAAGCAGAATATGTAGTTGCTGCATCTTGCTGCACACAACTTCTTTGGATGATGCAAACATCACAAGACCTCTTGCACTCCACCTATTTCCATTTTTTGTGATAATACAAGTGCAATCAGTATTTCAAAGAACCCTGTCATGCATTCAAAGACTAAGCACATACCTATCAAGTATCATTTTCTCTGGGAACAAGTGCTTGAACAAAAGATCAAGTTGGAGTATGTTCCATCTAAGGAACAAGTTGTTGATATACTCACCAAACCACTGCCCAGGGAGACATTTGAATACCTCAGACAGAAGCTAGGGGTAGTTGATGCATCATCTTGTTGTTGAATCTTGTCTGTTTCAGAAGGAAAATGGTTGTACGTGTCTTTCATGAGGAGGATCCGCGTACATACACCGGTTTATGAAGATACAGTTACGTATATGTTGGTTAGAAGACAAACAGTGGGCCAGGATCAAGATGAAAAGAGTCTGATATGAGTCTGACAGAGACCATCTAGCACAGGTTCAAGGGGAGCATATATTCTTCTAATAATGCATTGATGGAATTATCTTAGAATATCTTGTTTCAGATTCATAGTTGTTTTGGTTTCAGGTGGAATAGCTGCAGAGGGAGAACAAGGTTGCTGGTCTGAATAATGATTGACAGATGTTGTTGATGATAATTGTTGATAACTATCATAATCTTGTTGTAGATATTTCGTCTCTATGTCATGTATTTCTTTCTTATCAAGGTCATGTAATGGCCTATCTTGGTTTCCCCACTATGTCTGGGATGGATGAAGTAATGTTCTTGTTTTATCATGTGTAAATTCTTGATGTATCCCCACTTGGTTGGGTGGAAGAGTCAATATTGGTATTTTCCCACTTGATTGGGAGATGGATGTATGTATGAGTCTGTAGTGATAGGAAGGTCATTTATGACGTATAAATTCATGTTTCTTTTGAAGAACATCTTCTTGCATACCTTGCCTACAGTTAGGGGGAGCACAACAGAACAGAGAATTATGCATGTACTCAGGGGGAGCATAACCCTTTTCCCTTGATGTCAAAGGGGGAGGATGATTTTAAGTGACTTGGGGTTGCCATCAAGACCAAAGGGGGAGATTGTTGGCATTATGACACAGGTTTGGCTCTATGGCACAGGTGTTGTCCTTGATGGCAACTCACTCAAATGGCAAATCAGAGCTCAAACACTCAGAATGGAAGAAAATAAGGTATACGCAGGTTCTTCTCAGCAAAGTCGCATATACACGCGGGATCACCGATCAAAAGTCGTGTATACGTATGCACGCCCTTTCATGCAAAGAAAAGCGTGTACATGAGGGATAATTTATGTTTGGTCCATGGTATTTAGTCCGACATATTTGAACCTATGGTTTTGGTCCTTGGTATAGCATCCAAAGTGTCGAACCCAAGTATTGGGTCCCTAGTATTGATTCTATAATGGTTTTGAACCATGGTTTGAGTAAGGCCTAGGACTATAAAAAGGGAAGGAGATCATTTGGCAAGTGTATTGACTAAGTGCTGAATATCTTAAGAAGAGCAAGATCTGGAATACTAGTGACTGGTGTACAGTGCATTGCTAGATCTAAACCAAGGAGGAACCTGAGCGCTAAAAGATGGATAAGTTCTATTGATGGATCAAGACTTTATGGCTTGAATAGTAGTATCTTTGTAATCTTTGATCTAGATCTATAAATCTGATAATCTGGGTATAACTGATTTCTAATTAAGTAAAAGGATAAATTATCTTTTATAGATCTATACGTAGGTTCGGCGTGGCATAGGCGTGTATACACGCAGGTTCAGCATCTGAAGAAAGCATATACGCTAGTTGGAATGCATACAGTTGCGCTTGTACGCAGGTTTCTGCATAGTGAAGTAGTGTACATTTCATGAAATATGCTTTAGTTGTTTCTGTTTATTGATGTAGTGTTCTTGGTTCAGAATTGGTGTCTGGTTACTGTTACTATTTTCTGAGAAGTTTTTGGTTGATTCTATATTGGGTTGTACAAAGGAGATTGATTGTTGCAGATATACTTGATGATATTCATGGATCCAATCTTAAAATTTATGAAATGTGGTCCCTGGAAGAAAAGAGAAGGTTGTAGCCTTCTACAAGTAGTAGCCTGCGTACTAGTACCTCAACCAGTACAAGAGCTAAAGGGAGTTGTAGCTCCCTTCCAGGTGAAGCTAGAGAACAAGAGAAGGTTGTAGCCTTTTGTAGGTAGTAGCCTGCGTACTGGTATAAGACTGCACCAGTACAGAATCATTGTAAAAAGAAGTTTCTAATTGAAATAAGATAGAGACAAATTGTAGCAGGTGGTTTTCACCCACATTGGGTTTCCACCTTACATTTTGTGTTCTTGTGTGTGACTATCTGCATTATTTTTTTGTTCTTGGTTAATGTTTATATGGTTCTGACATCAACATTTGAAGAATAATTAAACTATAAGTTATACGCTAGTTTCCTTAACTGATGTTGCTTATATACGCGGGTTTCGCTAACCTAAGAAGCATATACAAATTTGTGTATGAATTGAAAACTAATTGACCTGATAATACTGATTCACCCCCCCTCTCAGTATTATTTCTAACAAGATTATTGTAAGCGATAGAGATCTCATTTTCACTAGAAATTTTTGCACGAAATTATTTTCTTATCCAGGCAATCAATTAACTCATAGCTCATCTTATCATCCTCATTCTGATGGGAAAACTAAGATAGTGAACAAATGTTTGGAAGGATATATACACTACTTTGTATCTAATAAACAAACACAATGGGTTAAGTGGTTACCTCTGGTTTAATGGTGGTATAACACTTCCTTCCATACTGCACCAAAAATGACCCCATTTATGGCACTTTATGGATACAATCGAATAAAACAACAGGCAGATCAGCATCATAGCAAAAGAAGTTTTGATGTAGGTGACTGGGTATCTTTACGGATACAACCATACAAAAAAATGTCCTTAAGCAATTGAAGAAGGAAAATAAATTATCACCAAAGTACTATGGTCCTTATAAGGTGTTGCAAAAGATTCGTACTATGGCATACAAATTAGAGCTGCCTGCATCTTCCCGAGTGCACCCAGTTTTCCATGTTTCATGCTTAAACAAGGCTATAGGTTACAAGCTCCCAATTCAAACAATATTTTCATAACCTTGCAAGGAAGGAAAAATCATACTGGAACCTAAAGCAGTCACGAAAATAAGAACCCGACAACTACAAAATTAGTCAATTTTAGAGTATCTCATCAAGTGGAAGAACTTACCCGCTAAAGATTCACCTAGGAGGATGAATGAATTATTCCAAAGCATCGATAACTACTCAAGTGTTGAGGATAACACTTTTTTTAAGGAGAGGAGCATTTTAGGTCCCTATAATACTAGTGTAGCCCCTTATTGTTATTGTTAGTATATCCCCCTTATTGTTATTTTTGTTCCCATGTAGTCCCCATATTGTTATTATTGTGCCCCATAGAAGCCCACTGTTGTTATTTTTGTGCCATTGCATTATTATTGTTATGTAGGCTCTAATTATATTGTGACCCCTTAGACTCCTATATAGAAAGGAGGACGTGTCATTTGTATCATCCAATCATTGTTCATTTATATAATGTAAAGGAGGTTTCCCCCTCGAAGAGGATAATTTTTAAGTCGTTGATCTATCATTTTTATGAGTTGATTTTGTAACAGTGCATGTATAGTAGTCTCAGTATTGGCACCATCTTTTGTTGTTATAGACTCTCCAATAATAGTATCAGTAGTTTTCTTAAAGGGCTCAATTGTTACAATAGTATCAACAGTGATAGTGGTATCAACTATTTTAGATTATTCATCTATTACAAGAACCAAAACATCAATTATTGCAGCTATCCCATTTGTCACAATGATGTTGGCCCTAGCAAATTTAGCCTAATGTTTGCCAAATGAATATTTAATCAGAGTTTTCACCCTTGGATAAGTATCTTCTTCATCTTTTGTGATGACAGGGGGAGCTCACAGGTGCACTATTCTCCCTAATATTTAATCATAATTCAATTCATTCCATAATTGACATATAATAAATGGGGAGAAATGATGTTTTAATCTATTACACTACCTTATTATTAGGGTTATGGTTAGGTTGTGTAGGAAAATGAGATTGTAAAGGAGGGCTACTTACTGCCACATTAGAGGGAATTTATAGTTCTTTTTGTTGCACTAGAAATGGAATAGGTGGTTGATTAACAAAAGTGGCTCCTTACCGTGCTTGAGGTCATGGTAGAGGTTGGTTTGGAAGAGAATTCCATTGAGGCCATGGCATTGATACTATACTGAGGAGGGATTAAGGGGTTTCTGCAGTGCTAGAGGGTATTGAATTTGTTGAGGAAATTGCTGAGAATTATACAATTTTTAAAACAAAAATTAAAAGAGGAAAAGGGATCCTTAATCATACGAGGTGTTTGAGGTTACCATGGTTTCTTGGAACCAATGAAATATGTTGTTTCACCTTCCTCCCCTGATTCCTTGTAGACAACTTTTAATGAGAAAGGACACAATAATCCACACAGATCACTAGCCACTACAGTACATGCAAGCACAGAGTAAGCTACACCAGACTAGAAATTAAAAATGGATGGGGTTTCTATAGCAATTTCATTTGATGATCAAGTACAAGAAGGGAAACACAAACAAGTTGATTGGCATGCTCTTAAGGCCATTCACATCAAAGATCATGGATTTGGGGACTCTTATGCACATGGATTCATTCACGCATGATGCATATAGAGAGGCATATTCATAGGATGAGGACTTCAAGGAGGTGTTTTAGGAATTGCAAAGTCAAAGACATGTGCATGATGGAAACAACACCATTGAATACCTTCTTCAAGATGGGTTACTCTACCAATTGGATAAGTTATGTGTTCCTAAAGGTCAGAGATTGCAGATGATTAGAGAGGCTCACACCTCCAAGGTTGTAGGACACTTTGGTGTAAGGAAGATAGTATCCAACTTGCAGAGGTATGTGTATTGGCCCAAAATACAAGATTGGGTAGCTAGGTTTATAAGAGGATGTATTATTTTTTTTACCAAAAAGCCTAACAATAGGAAACATGGTCTATATCATCACTTACATATACCCACTCATCCTTGGGAAATCATTTCCATGGACTTTGTGGGAGGTTTACCAACAATCAAGAAGGGACATGACAACCTGTTCATGATAGTTGACAGGTTCAGTAAGATGTGTGTTTTGATGCCTTGTAAAAAGACCAGCAGTGGGAAAGATGCAACAAATTTGTCTTTTGGACAGGTCAGGGGGCACTCTGGGATACCAAGGAGCATTGTTTCAGAGAGAGAGACAAGATTTCCCAGTGCATTTTGGACTATATTGCGAGAGAATATGGACACATAGTTGAAGAGATCTATAGCATTCCATCCACATACAGATGGGTAGAGAGAAGTAATCAACAAGACTTGGTGCAACTTTTGAGGGATACAACTAGAAGCATATAAATACTTGGGATGAAAATATGGTATAAATACAACATTCTTACAACAGAGCAATCCAAAGTTCTACAAGAAATTCCCCATTTGAAACATGTTTTAGATATTTTCTAGCTTCACCTTTGGACATTGCATATGGGCGGAAAGGAGGATGGGGGAATATCTTACAGGAGATGCATTGAAGGCTAAAAAATTTATAGAAAAGATCAGGTAAATCCATATACAAGTACAAGAGACATTACAAAAGTCACATGAGAAATATAAGGCCAGGAATGATCAACATAGAATAGAGAAATCATTTAAGATGGGAGATGGAGTATCACTACAGTTGAACAAGGAGAGGCTACAAGGGCTTAGTAAGAAAATCAAGGATCTAAGGTATGGTCCCTTTGAGATACTGGAAAAGATGGTGATAATGCCTATTGGCTTAGTTTACTACCATATACGCACATTTACTCAGTTTTGAATGTGGATACTTTGAAACTTTATGGGCCTTCCATGCTAGGTCAAGAAGAAGAACATGTCCTACCTTCTGTGGAGGATTTGGCACCAAATGCTCAAACAGAGTTGACTAAAGGTATAGTTTTACAGAAGAGGTCTAGAACTACAAAAAAGGGACAGCGTGACCTTTGGCAGATTTCGTTGAAAGGATAACTTCCAGGAAAAACTAAATGGTACATTTGAGAGAAGGTGAAGGAAAATTTTCCTCACCTCATTTAGTAGAAGATTTTAGGGACCAAAAGCCTCCCAAAATGGGGTGTGCTGGATTTTATCATTATATTTTTTTCATACATCTCAATGATTTTAGACTTGAAAAAGTGGAGGAATCACCTCTCAGGACCATTTTCACTAGTGGGTCCCAGTTTGGAAAATTGGGATCTAAAACTTTTCGAGAGAATTTTGAGGCATAAAATGATGTTTTGGGGGGTAAAACTTTGTTTCTTTAGTGTCACACTTTTTTTTCCCTATTATACACACAAAGACATTTCCAACAACATAAGAATCATGTATCAAAGCTTGTAATTGAAAGTTATGCAACTCAAAAGTTGACCTTCCTATTTTCATAACCATAATTCAAGAGGATGCCACATCATCCCCCGTTATTCATGAGAAAGGGGCTAGCCACGTGATTATGATGAAGAATACTCTAGAATATTATATATTGTAACTCTGGTTAAGATTTGAGATAGTCAAACCTAACCACTAATAGGCTATCGAGTTGTGTTATAATCTGGCCACTAGGAGGAAATGGGGTTCCATTCTTTTGAGTGCATTTGTTACATAGCTGAGCAAAAACAGCCAAAAGGGATAGGTGATAGAGCACAGACAGAGGATTTGTGCATTGTATTAGCTCACAGGCCATAAGCCATACTTCTTTGTACTCGCAAAAATTTTTTATTTAGAGAAAGAGAGCAGAGCAACCTCACCTTCCAGCTTGGTTTTTCTCCGAAAGGGTTTCCTAGTTCATTATGTCAAATGTGTGTGAGATTTCATTTCATTGTTCTCTATTTTTTGCACAATTTTTTAATCTGCATGCATGCACTATTAATATTATTCTATAGATCCATTAGTGTACATTTTTGGATTTTTAAGTCTATTTAATCATATTTGTTGTGACGAATTGTCCAATGGAATATCCATGATAGTTTACGGATCATTTCTCCACCACAAAAGCTTAACCTAAGAGTTCTTTTGAAATATGAAAACTAATACAGGGTTTAAGGGCATCCTTAAAGGATTTGAGCTTCGAATCTGAGGCTTCTCCCCTGCCCCTAGCACCACCATTCAAACATGCAATGAGAGATATGGAGGCATTTTTCTTGATGCCATAATTTCTTAGAAAAGATTCCATTTTGAGTTTCTTGCCTTCGAAAAGGAGCCTCATCACCCCAAAAAGAATTATTTTCTTCATTTGGATGCTAACAGTGAGCATAAGTACAGAACCCTCTTCTTCGATCATAATGCAAAAGGACTCCTCGAATAGGGACCTAACAAAAATTGGAAATTTTTTAGAAGCAAAATTCCAAAATCCTTGATTTGTTGGGATTGAGCCTTGAATGACCAACACAGGCATAGTAGTAACCTCAACTGACTGGAAGGTTTTTATCAAACATTTTGTAGTTTATCTCATAACCCTAGTGATAATTTCATTCAGGTATTTCCCCAAACAATTTGTTGGACCCCATCCTACTCACACATCACTTAGCAGGTTCTCTCGTAACCTTGATGAACATTTTGTTTAGGTATTTCTAGAAATAATTTGTTGGACTCCATCCTACTCATGCATTCTTTCACCCTATGAATCCTTGAAAGCTCAAAAATCCCTCGAATAAATAATTGAGACTGACCACTGAGGGTTGTTGCAACTCCACTGCAATCTGTGCCAAACTCTAATGCATCTGGGTGAATCGATTCTTTGGATAGCTTTTCGGCAACCCTAATTATCGCACCAAACCTGAAAGAAAAGGGTGGGGATACAAAGGGGGCAGATAGAGTTCTTGCATATGTGAACCCTAACGAACTAGATCTCGAGAGACTTGCATATGTAAAACATTTCTCCAAACTAAATATTGATAAGATTACCATCCCTCCAGAGTGGAATTTATGTTAAAATTAAATTTTAACTAAATTTATAATAATATATACAATAACATATAAACCAATAAAAAAATAATCATTAACCAATCACACCATTTTATATAGTTTATATTAAAAATAATGATTTAGTTAAACAAATAGTTTTATAAAATATTTATTTAAAAAAAACCATCAAATTATATATAGATGATTAGCTCTAATGTATATAGTCACTATATATTTATTGTGAAATTTTTTGAATTTATATATTTACAATATATTTCTCACCCATTTGGTTTAGTTTTCATCCAGTTTAAGTCCAAGTATCAGAAAAAAAGGTTAAGGATGGGAATAAGTGTGATGGTTCAACCCTGATAATCATTATCAAAATAATAATAAATATTCTAAATATTTCCATTATCCTTTATCATCGCATTTTTATAAAATTATTAAAAATATGGACTTTAAGAAATTATATTATGATATATATTTTTTGCACAAGTATCAAGGGTGTCCCAACGAAAAATTGTTATTTCTGGAAAGTTTGTAACTTTTAGGGGAAATGATGGATGTTATATGAAAATTTGAAATTTAGGTTTGTTTTTTCTTTTCCTTTTAAAATATTTTGTCATGGTTTGTTAGCAGTAAAAAAGAGAGGTTATATTAAAATAATTTTATCGTAATTTTTAAATATTTTGTAGTAAGATAATTGATTTTTATGTTTTCAGTTAATAAAAATTTAAATTTTAATAATAAAAAAACTATATTTTTAAATTTAAAATATAAAAATAATAATATTTAATTTTATAAAATTTTAGAAAATTAACATATTTGAGAATGTAAGTTTCAATGATTAAAAAAAAATTTGTAAAAATCAATTTTTAACGCTTTCTCTTTTTAATATTTTTAATTCACATTTCTAAAAATTAGCTCGCGAAATGTTTCCATTACTATTTAAATTATATGCGATTATAATGTTAAATAAAACCTCATTTCCACATCATGCTTATATTTTATTAAAAATAAAAAATAAAGTTTCCATTTAATAAACCATTTTTTTTTTAAATATATGAAAAATTAAGAGAGTTTTTATCATCTAAAACGAGGTGTCATTTAATTAGAGTGGTAAATATATATATATATATATATATGAAAATGAATCACTGAAATTATGTTATATAAGATGTAATGAATTTTTCAAAAAAAAATAATATTAAAAAAATTAAGTTACTTCGGCTCCCTTTTCCTAAAAAAATATATTTTTATTATGAAAATATATATAGTGTGGTTTATATAGATTAAATCTGTAAATTAAAGATCGGAGTCCGTATAGAGTTTGATTTTATTTCCTGAAAATCTTAATGTACTTTTAAAAAGTTAAAGACACCTCTTATCAACTATGATATGATTTTTAAAAATGGAATTCCATTCTATTGATTTTTTGGTCATATTATATTATATAGGGTCCAGATGAGTCGGCTGGAAGTTGTGCTTTTTTTAAAAGTTTATCACTTTTATCACCTTTTTTTGGTTCAAGTCTTTTTATATATGATTTTTAAAGATAACTTTTATCACTTTTTTATGGAATTTTATTTTTAAAGATAACTTTTATCACTTTTTTTATGAAATTTTATTTTATAGGGTTTAGATAAGCTAGTTGAAAGTTGAAATATTTTTTAAAAAATTTATCCGTTTTTTGATTCGACCTTTTATAATGGAATGAAATAAAATAATATTTTAAAATCCACAGAATTAAAATAATCTCTAAATAATAATCATTCAAAAAATTCATTTCCACTGATATTTTCTGGCAAAATCATCTAGTCAATAACGGTTGCATTCAATACCCGTAAACCTGAATCTTGTTCACACCTAAACGTCTAGCTATGTATAAAAAGGACCAAACCCCAATAAATTCATCTTTTGGATCCGTTCCTCTTCCCGGAACATACCTTAATAAATAGTGTTAATTTTAATTTAAATACAATGATATATACTTATCAATGTCAGGCATCTATGGGACTCCTGGTTTTTTTCTTTTGGCATCTTACCTAAATTCTTTAGTCATTCTCACGGTGATGCCACTAATAACTTCAGGCGAAACAATGTTTTCCTGATAAATGACTTGATTAAAGGAACACTTAATGTTAAAAAGAAAGTTGACTAATTTCAAAAAAATAAATTGAATTATTTTAATAATAAAGATTTTTAAATATAAATTCTCTTAAGATAAAATAAAATTAAAAATTTAATTTAAGGTTTTTAAATTTAATGTTTATGATTTTGGATTTTATAATTTTAATTATTAGTTTAAAATGATTAATAGAAAAGTAAATTTATAATTATTGATTTAGATTGATTTATAAAAGTTAGATTAATAAGTTCATATTTATTTTAGTTTTTATCAAATTAATAGTTTAACTTTTATGAAAAAGAGTTGGAGTGGTTAAAATTTTCAATATTCAAATTTATAAATAGATAAATAATTATTTTATTCAATATTGGGACTTATTTTTATTGTTATTATTTTTTATCATTTAAATTGGTGGTACGAGACTTTTTCATTTGTGGAACAAGTAACAAGGTTCTATAAACTCATGCATAATTTATCTCTCCAGTTTTGAACTTGTGACTTTTTAAATGAAAACAGGTGCTTTTAACTATTAAACTTATTCAAATTCATATAACGTGGAGTTAATCAAATTTAAACTTAATTTAATTAAAGCAAAAAAATAAATAAATAAATCGGAAACAAGTGTCCTATGATTGTACGACGCGTTTGTCGTTTGTTAGCCTCTGCTTACGCTACTAAACTCCACTTTCGGGATTGCTTCCCGAGCGTGGAGACTCAAACACAGGGTCCACACTCCACCTTTTAAAGTACCCAAACTTTCTTTCAAACGGATTCACGATAACACACTAAGTTGACTTCACGGTTTGCACTCCAACTTCTCCTCATCAAACGCAATTGGTTTGAAAGTGACGAGGAAACTTTGCATCATCCATTGCGTGCCCAAACCGTGACTCATTGGTTGATAATATCGTCTTTGTTCACTGTACCAATGACTTGTACTTGCGAGTAACAATAAGTTAATAAAAGAATAAACTCTAATGAATATAATTATTCAAAATATTCGGATTAGAGGTGGAAATATTAACTTTCATGAATATATAAACAAAAATCGAGAAGAATCTAAAGTTTTTTAAAGTCCGAAGGGAATTTAGAAATACCCAAAAGCTTGAAAGGAGTATCCTCTAAATCTTGACACCATCCGACTATTAAAAAAATCGAATTGTATACTCAATTTTAATGGTTTTGAATAATCCTTATCATACTCAAGCTTCCCCGTTCGAAAGGGAATTCTGATAAATTTCATATACAAAGAGAGGATATAGGTTTGTATGTTCTGAATTGACGTAGATTGTAGGTTTTATGTATATTATGACGTTTGAAGAATAAAAGTGAAGTTAAATCATTTAAAATATATAATTAAATTAAAGAGGGCAGTTCACAGTTCATTTGGATTGATGGTGAATGAGTGCTTTGTTAAGGTATTCTTTGCGATAGGTCACTGATTCAAATCCCCGTAGATGTTTAGGTAGTATTAATTAGAAAAAGAAAAAAAAAGGGCAGTTCATTGTTAGCAAAGAATTCTAATAAATTGCATATATTATACCCTAAGTAAATTGAAAAATAACAATTGAATTAAATAATATTTCAATTTCAGATTCTAAAATTTACAATTGAATTAAAAATAATGGTTTTTATATATATACAATACCATCAACTCCAATTATGTATTTAAAAATTTATAATTAAATTAAAAATAATGATTTGTATATAAGATTATTAACTCCATCTATGTGTTCAAAAATTTATAATTCAGTTCTATTTATGTGATTCATAAAATCTCTAAGATATTAGAAATTATAATGATGTGTTAGAAATTTATAACTGAATTTTTTTTCCATGTGATTCATAAATCTTGAGATATTAAAATATATAAAATGTGTTGTTTATTCAGGTGTCAATTTTTATTGTTTTCCAAACAAAATTGATTCCTCTTTAGCCTACATTTATATAAAAAACAATAATTAAATAATTTATTCCAATTTCACATTCTAAAATATTTTTTAATTTTAAAATTGAATTAAAAATAATAGTTAATATATAACTGAAATTTTTTTCCATGTGATTCATAAATCTTGAGATATTAAAATATATAAAATGTGTTGTTTATTCAGGTGTCAATTTTTATTGTTTTCCAAACAAAATTGATTCCTCTTTAGCCTACATTTATATAAAAAACAATAATTAAATAATTTATTCCAATTTCACATTCTAAAATATTTTTTAATTTTAAAATTGAATTAAAAATAATAGTTAATATATATAGTACTATCAATTAAGAAGATCTGATTGGTGATTAACTTTACATTTTAGATATTTAGAAAATTTCATTGGTCACTAACATAATCACTCAAATTATCTTATAATTGAAATCATGACTTCTCAATCACAAAAATGCTCTATAGACAATTATTCAACCAATAAATTACTTTTAATTTACATATCTATTACTATCAACTCCACTCCAATCATGTACTAAAAAGCAATATTAGCTTTAACTAAGACAGGTTATAACTGCAGTAATAAATTTGAAAATTGATTTATCGTCCTGAAAGTGATTTATCGTAGTCTATGCAAACGTGTGGCAAGCTTTATCCACATATTCTTTAACATTCAATTTTAAGTCTCATCTGAAAATCCAGCGCTTAATGGCTTTTGCTGTCGTCAGACTTTGTTGCTTTCATAATTAAAGCTTATGAAAAAGTTTCAGCAACTCTTTCTGCCCTTTGCGATTACAACCTAATTCTATTAGTTGGTCGTTTCATTACAAAGTTTGTTTATCAGAAATAATCCGTACAGAGACACCTTGATACAGAAAACCCATTTCCAGAAATTCGAAATCACAGAACCAGCCTATAATTTTACATAAAATTTATTACATATAAAATTTACAATTTTTGGTAATATACAGATAGATATATTACAATTTGATAGATACTTTTTTTTTCCAACTGAAGAAATTGTGCTGTAGCAGTTTTTAGGCTATATAGTTTTGCTCAAGACTTAGGATTGGATAAGACTAAATTTCTCCACTTAACATTCAGAGAAATTGGGCTGAGAGCAGGATTGGACCATAGGAAACCTCGCCAACTAATCCTTGGAGATTTTGGGTCGAGAAGGGAACATTTCTCAAACTACATAATTTTACTCAAGACCCAAAATTAGACCAAACTAAACCTCCCCTCACATCTTAAAAATATATACATTAGATATATCACAATTGCTTCCCACCATAGCAATAACACACTCTAAGGGAAATCATAGCTTACAATACACAGAAGAAAAATCATAGCCATCTGCTTTCTTAGATGGTATCACAAACTGTAGGCACGAAGGACAGCATGTTCCTTCCGTTGTCATAAAGTATATGGTAATTCTGCTGTTGGAAATTACCAAATATGGACATCCCACTACTGGGTAACATTGCGAGGCAGATTATGCCACTGCTGTCAACGTAGATGTAGTTCTCCTTGGGCAAATAATAATCTGCTCCCTTGAAGTGGAAAGTCATAGTCGGAAAGTTTGAAGTTGAAGAGCCAGATTTTGAATAACAGAGGTCCAGTCCGATGCTAGACCCATCGGCCTGCGGGAGTTTAATCGACGACATTAAAGCTTTCTTGACAATATCATAACCAGCCTGTTCCAGATATGTGACAGTAGTTCCAGAGTCTATGATAAGCCCGCCATAGCCATCAGATTGAAGATCAAAAGTTCGAGCAGGGATATTCAATAACTTACCACCAACGCTGATTCCCTCTAGGGAAAGATAATAGAAAGTTGGCTGCGAGCTGCTTAGAATAATAGGAGTCGAACTGACAGTCTTGGCATTCAAGCTAGCGGTCTGACCTAGAAACAGAGGACTGGATTTGGAAGGAGAATCATTAACAGAGACGAGGCAGTAAGAAAACTTGTTACCGACCGAGGGGCCAAGCTGTGAGATGAAAGATAGAGGACCTCGGCCGAAGCCTACTAATCCACCTCCTTGGCTGAACCCACTGCCTTCATTGTCCTGCCCGCAACCAAAGGCAACATGGGGAATTGACTGAGAAGAAAGGGTAAAGGTCTCGTATGAAAGAATCCCCTGCGTGGAGGAGTAGTCACCATAAGTATACAAGTATTCGCACTTTGCACTACTGCAACTAAAGGAGGGAAGAGCCTGGCACATAGAGCTAGTGCAGGGGACCTTACTGTAAGTGGAGGAGCGGGAAGGATCAAATATTGGAGTTGGCTGTTTATAGCAATCACTGCAGGGCTTGCACTGCGTCCATGTGAGGTCACTACCGGTGTCCAGAATTGCAGAATAGGACAAAGCTGGCTTACCAATAGCCATCTTCATGAGAAATTCTCCATCTCCAGCACTTACTGGAGAAGTCATATCTTTCATTTCACCAACTGATTTGTCAGTCTTTACAACTACAGACATCTGCAGCTTTTCCAATCTGTCTTGACTGCGTGCAACTGCTCGCTTCAAACGCTCAGTGGATGTAATATTGCCTGGAGAGAATGGAGACAGCAGTGAATCTCTATGCACGAGATCTATTCTCAATCCAGTAAGGGGTACATGCTCTGAAGTTCTCGCAGTTATATGCCTGCATTGCATTAAACGAAATATAGAGAGCAATAACATGGGAATAAGCATGGCTTTGCAGGCAGCGGGAGATTTAGCTGATTGTCCAGCCATATCTCGTCTAGAGATCCGAGACAGAAAGATTCCTAAGGCACAGAACCGTCCTAAAGAGAATGAAGGGGAAGGTTTCAAGGTTGTGGTACTCCAGGGAGGGGGATGCACCATATTTATTGGAAGCGGAAGTGCGTGTAGTGATTGTATCGTACATGCAATTGAAAAGGAACCTCTACCTAACATCTAAATTATCCAAAAAAATAAAATATTGTTAGGAATTTTGAGGTGATAGATGGGGCATATTGCAATTATGTAATTTCGAAATAGTGGGAAAGTTTGAATCCACAGAATAGAACAGATTTGGATCAAATTTTGGAATAATTTTGTACTTTAGAAGTTTTGTCTATATAAGTATATGATTTGTATTGTTTGTACTGTACTTATTATTTTCAAAGCTTTAAATAAAATTTTGAAATGGCTTGATTTTTATTTCATATAACTCGAAAATAAATTTGGAAAGTGAATTAATTTTTATGTGATGTAAGCAGCCCTGTCGCATTTTATTCAAGGCTAAGTTTGTTTAATCCGACAAAACAAGTGAAAAAGCCATGACCCCGCACAAATTTTCTGAAATTAAAAAGTAATATTAGTACAAATTCTGTAAACCATGGAAAGAAAATTTAAAAAAAAATAAATAAATAAAAGCAAACCTTTTGAAAAAATTGTAATTTTAGTTGAGTGCTATATATTTGAAAAGCGAATTAACTTTTATGTGATGTACGCGGCCCTGAAGCGTTTTATTCAAAACTAAGTTTGTTTAATCAGACAAACCATAAACAAGTGAAAAGCGTTTTATTCAAAGCTAAGTTTGTCTAATCAGACAAACCATAAACAAGTGAAAAAGCCATGATGGCATGGTACAAGTTCCCTGATATTATAATCTATAAAAAGTAACATTAGTAAAAATTCTTTAAAGAACAACTAATAATAATAAAACCAATAAAAAAAATTAAACAACTAATAATAATAAAAAAAACAAAACTTAAAAAATTAAAAAAATAAAAATAAAAATAAAAAATTTGAAAATTTTATTTGAGTGCTATATATTTTATACAAGGAATATACATATTTTATCTATGATATCAAAGTTTATTATGTTAATTACAGAATTGAATTTAGACACGAAAGTTTTATTTATATCTCTTAACCACTTAAGATAACTCCAATTAATTGAAAAAAAAAAAAAAAAAAAAAAAAAAAAAAAAAAAAAAAAACTTATATATTATTTGTTGTTATTTTATTTAATTTTTGTCTTTTAACCACCCAAGATAACCCCAATTATTTAAAAAAAATTGTAATAAATCAACCCAAAGAGATTTACCTACCCAACAAACTAACGAAACCTAACCCCAAAGGCCTAGAAAAGATTTAACCCAGGCCCTAGAAAAGATTTGATCTCGTTATATCAATTAGAATTTTCTAAGATTATTAGATGAAATTATCCTCTTAATCCCAATGAGTTGCGTTTTATTTCTTTAATGATTATTGTTATAATAACCTGATAAACTGCCTTCTGATAGTTTAATAATTATTGTTCTAATTACTTAGTAGTGAGAAAAATACTCTTAAATAAATATAATTGTTATGAATAGAAATTCACAATTTAACATATATATTATCCCGATACCCCACAGA
The DNA here is from genome assembly GCA_000404065.3 of Pinus taeda. NCBI lineage: Eukaryota > Viridiplantae > Streptophyta > Pinopsida > Pinales > Pinaceae > Pinus > Pinus taeda. The sequence continues at coordinate 104,177 of APFE031078327.1, read as the reverse complement.
AAAGAAAACAAAAAAAACTTGATAGTTAGACTACTCCCATAATAAAAATAAAATTTACCGTATGCTGGTTAGACTGCTCCCATGATAAAATAGGATTTAAACGTTTCATAAACCATGAAGTTACGTTATGAACAATATGTAAGATCCACGTGTTTCACGTATCACAGAACTGCACGAACACAACACTCCACGCCAATCATTCATTCTGGCGACGGCTCACTGTCAGTTAGGTAAAGTTTTACTTGTAGGGACGAATTGAAGAAAGTTTTTCAGTTCAATTATTTCCAAAACTGTCACTGTTCAGATATCTCCGACAAGCACACAGAAATTTTATTAGAAAGGAATTTTGCATTCAAAGTAAGGCTAGGATATTTCAGATGTATTTTTATTGGTTCATGTTTTGGTAGATTTATTTGAAGTAACATTTCTAGCTAACTTATTAGGATAGTTTAATTTCAATTTGCTCATGATTTTTAATACTAGCTACTAGATCTCGACCAATTCTCAAAACTATACTTTCTGTTAATTGGTTCTGATTTCTTAATTTATATCCGTTTTCTGTAGGTTGGCTTTTCTGCTTACTTATTGTATTAATTGCAGTGGAAAAGAAAGATAATTTTCATTTCTTGATAGCAAAGAAATCAAAACGTTGTAGTAAACAAGCAAACTGGGCCAGATTAACTTCAGATTTAGCGTAAGATATGCTGTGTATGCAGAGTGTTTCAAAGGAATACGTTTATCTCAAAAGTTGGGTTGGGTTTGTTAGGTGTGCCAACGGACAGCTGGGATTCCATTGCTGGAAGATCATGGGTCACTTGCAGAACCCCACTACCTTTCCAAGTTCCATTTATATTATTATTATCTCCACTTCCTTTCCAAGTTCCACTTATATTATTATTATTATCAGAACTGAGAATTTGATGAATCGATGGAGAATCTTGCGGGGGCCTGTGAATTAAGAATCTTGCGTTCCTGCCAATCAGTATTTTCCATCGTGAAATCCTACAGCGCTTCCATTGAAACCGTGACACGAATCCAATAATTAAGAGACTATACCCATAACCTTCGCTTTCTGAATGAATCAGCCATGGATTCTTTGCTCGATTTTTAGAAACTCTTCGCCATTCAATTATTGATCTGCCGTGTATTTGTATAGTGGCTTGCAGTTACTTACGGAAGATTCCGCACTCCGTTGATGAATTGCTGAGAACGACGAGCGCCGCATCAGGTGGAAAATGGCGTCATACGAAGAATCAACTATCAAATCTGACAAGAGAATCACTAAGTCTTAAACCTCCATGGAATCTTTGGAAGTTTTTCCATATTTTATTAGATAGCTTATTTAATATATTAAATAAGAGATTATAAGAGCTTCTCTCTCAAGTCTGTATACCCCGCCATGGAATAAGTAGGTTAGTAAATTATGGGGGAGGATCTACAGGATGATGTTTGATATTAAAAGATTTATTTTTAATACAAATTTATTGAGTGGATTTGATTTTTTTATGTGTAAATATTTATTTATATGAGTGGATTTGATTTTTTATGTGTAAATATTGTTTAATATTTTTTATGTTAATTTAATTTTTCTATTTTTAAATTTATTAAAAAAATTATTGTGCTCAATATAATACTGTAAAATAAGTTTTCTAAACTCAATTATTTAATAACATTTATATGTAATTTTATTTTATTTATATTAATAGTTATTGTAGGGATAGTTTTTATATTATTTTAGAATGAATTTTAAGATTTCAAAGTATTTCATTTTATTTTTTCATCTCATTAATATTGTAATTTTAAATTTTGTATTTTTTATTTTATTTTATCCCATTGATATTGAAATGTTATGGGTAGCTTTTTATATTTATAGAATAATTTTTAAGATTTCAAAGTATCTTCAATTTTGATTTATTTTTATTTTATTTTTATCAGTATTATTGATATTCATTTATTTTTATTTTTGTGAGGTATTTTTTAAATTTTTTGAGTTTTAGTATATTTTAAGTTAATTTTGTTAGAATTTTGAGATAAGTATCTTGAAATCATAGATTTAAATTATAAGATTTTCACAATTTAAATTATTTAAGTGTTTTTCAAAAAATTGAACTCATTTATATAATCAAAAATACTTTTGGGTCAAAAAACATAATTTTCAATTAAAAATTATTATCAAATTTAAAGTAAAAATTTTAAAAACCAAACTTTTTTTTATTCATTTTCATTTTAAATTTTTTTATATTATTAATATGAATTTATCTTATACATTATTTCTAAGTAAGACTATTCTATTATTTACATAAAAGGTATACAGTTACATCATGACTATCGTAAGAAACAGCTGCCCAAAAGGAAAGGCAGTTTGAAACTGAAAATTGTCCAAGACAGAGAGTTTGAACAAGACTAAGAGTTTGGACTACACAGAAAGTTTGTAGTCCCACGTAGGGGATCCTTACAAGCATATACAGAGAGGTTGCAATCACATCTTAGCCATTCTGCTCTTACATGCATTTCCAAAAAAATATGCAAATTGAACCTTGACATAACCACTATTACAAAACTTTTCAACTGTAGCAAAAATCACTCTATACTGGGTCGGGCCGCATAACCTGAAACAGAGCCGCCAAGCAAGAATTAGGCGTTTGGGGGCTCCTCCACGATTCTGCACCATCCCACGTCATACAGGTCCTGAGCTTGAACATCATCATTCACATTCGAACCCAGGGCAGTTGGCTCCAACCCTGCATCATTGACATTACTCACATTCGAACCCGGGGCAGTTGGCTCCAGCACCGTATCATTGACATTACTCGCTGGGATCACCATTGCTCGCGGAGAGCTAGGATTCAGCACAGCGATTGAATCTGGGTCCCCTCCTGAGGAGAGCTAGTTTCTCCCCCTTCCTATGCTTCTTCGCAAAAGAGCACCGAGACATGAGCAGTGATCTTGGGACAGTTCAAAGAGTTGTTAAACGTGCAGATTGCAGAGCCAAAAGAGGGCGAGGACGAGGAGCCTAGAGAATTGGGCTCAAGGAATTGACTAGGCCTCAGAATGCGTCCTCTCCCGCGGGAAATGAAGTCACTGGAGGGAGGGAAGGATGAAGGGCTGGAGGGCGCCCTCCGTGAGGTGCCTCTTCGGCTAATCATCCTTTGGCGGAGCCGAGGCATGGCAACAGCAGTGGCCCCTTGTGGATACCAGGTCGAACAACTAGAGATGCAAGGTGCAGGCCGGCCAAGCATACAAACTGACGAGAACCCAAAGCAGCAGAGAGCGTCCAGGAAACTGACTGAGGTGGCTTCTCCGGAGTAATAAAGCAAGAGCCCAGCTTTGTTACCTCCACCCAGCATAACATAAACGACCCCAGAACAAACCCATGGTGAAGGCTGGTATTATTACCCCCTCCCCTGCCTCGAGACTCGTCCATCATAACTCTGGCATTCATGAGAGTCGAGAGTCTGAACATATCAAAGTGTGTGGAGGTAAATGCAAATTCAGGATCGCCTGCGATAATTCCTTTAAACTCATCAATGCCCACATACCGATAGTCATCCATCCCCTGGTTCATATCTTCGATGTACAGGGTTAGCAGGTGGCAGCAGTTCTCTCCCCACCCCCGTCCCATCAGCATTATGACCATACTAAACATCCGCATCCGCATCTGAGAGAATTTATCTTATACATTATTAAATATAAACTTTAAATTATTTATATTATTAATATAAATTTATCTTATAGATTATTGAATATAAACTTTAATTATTGAATATAAACTTTAAATCAAAATACTATTGAAAAATTAATTTGACACTTGTGTCTTTTCTTTATAACTTATCATTACAAATGGTTGGTTTATTATTTTTAATTAAACTTCCCAGGCTTAAATGATTCGGAGTAAACTATTATTTAAAGATTAAAATATTATTTTAAGTTAAGTTGACACTTTCCTCCCAACTTATCATAAAAAACCTACTTATTATCTATTAAAAATTTTGAAAAATAAGAATATAAACCATTGCAAAGTATAATAAAGTAAAATTAAATATAAACTATTGCAAAGTATAATAACGTAAAATTAAAAATGTAAACATAGTTAAAACCATTATTATTGCAAAGTATAATAAAGCATTTCAACGATTCTCTTTTCAATGAATCGAAAAGTGTGGGGCCTTTTTCATTGGACTGTGGAATTATTTTTCATGCTTAACTTTAAAATATCTAGAATGCCTTTGAATAAGGTAGGGTTGTTTTCGTAGAGAATCTCTCACATAATAATATGATAAGGTCATATTCCTAGAGAATCTATCACAAAGATTTTGATGTGGCATGGTGATAAATTTCACTATGCCGTAACGAAGTCCGTATGCTTAAGGAGTACTAAATTTATGAGTAAGTACACATGATTCTATGTCATGCTCTCATTTTGTTTGGGGAGGGTTTTTCTCGTGAAGACTATTGGGTATGGTTTTGTATATGGATCTTACAGACTCTTTATATCTTATTGCGAGGTGTTTTTTAACGGAAGTTTTTGTAAGGTAAAATTTATGGTTAGTTTGTAAGGTGTTTTCTAGTTTCAATTTTTAATGGTTATTTTGTTTGTAGATTAATGTTTTTTTGTCTTTTTCTTAAATAACTTTGGCTCTCTACCCTCTTTTGAATTTGTTGCAGTTTTTTTTTTGAATTTGTTGCAGTTTTTTTTTGGTGACTCCTGAAAATTTGGATCCAATAGGCATCTCCTGTCCTTGTTTAGTTTTGGTGTACAGAGTCAAGTACCCTGAGTCCTTTTTTGTCTGGTTTTGATAGGGATTTCACCAAGGTCATAGAAGCATATTACAAAGTCTTGTTACATCCTTTGTCTGTTATACCCCACCTATGTTTCTATGGGTCCGATATAGTCAGTGATCTCGGTGTAGGGAGTCCTTTCAATTTGTTTTGTAGGCACATTCTCACTATGGCTCCAAGGCTTCGCCACATCGTGTTGCCAAGGGGGTTCTTCGGAGCCCTCCTCACGGCATAGGAGATTATTCAGTTAGGAGTCGGTCGCAATTTTTTTCAATGCGATGCCTTTGGAGGTACGCAAAGAAATCCTTCAACTAGAAAGCAAATAATTTGGTAATCAAGTGTATTTCTCATATTCTGACATCAAAGGTAGTAGTCTCAAATGGACTCCCACCCCTGGAAACTTTCGTAGGAGAATGATGCCTTTCCTACATTCTATCACTCATCACCGCCAAATGGAAACCCTTATGAATATTCTCATCAAAGACAAGCAGGTAGACAACTATAAATAAAAAATCAAGCTAGGAAGATATCAAACACATTCTCAGAAACCTTCGATATAATTTGGACGACATAGTGGCTCGGCTATCTATCATTGAGTGTTATATAGTCTGCAACTCAGATACTGAATCCAATGAGAATCCAGAAGGACCAAGTGTCATCAATGCACCAACAAAAGCCTCCCTGCAAGCAAATTCAGTTGCTTCATCACAAGTCATCATTTTGGATTAAGGAGTACAGCGAGAAGTTGTGACTAGATGGATTATCGAAAGGAAACCTCGGTTTTGGTGTGTGTGTATGTATGTGTGTCATGTCTATTATGTCTAAGGCTAGTAGCTTACAGTTGTTCTCTAGTTGTTCGTTGTGTTAGTCCCTAGTTCTTCATCATGTGTTGGTCTAAGTGTTTTGTGTTTTTGTAAATGACTGGCTACATGTCGGAGTCAGCTTATGCTCCTAATACATCCTACTTTTTACATAGTCCGCAACATGGAAATCCATAGAAGTGCCATGGCTCCTAACGAGATAAATTTGTCATGGTCATTTTGTAAAAATGTTAACTTTTGTTATTAAGATATCGAGTGTGAACTTTACCAAAAAAAACACATAATTCTATGTGAGTGAATGGATCTAAGATTATGTGTAACCTGATTGTTACTTTTTTTTGTTTTTTAATCAATTTTATTGATTTTTGAAAATTATAAATTTTATTTTTATAATCAACAAAATTTAAATGTTCTAGAAATTTTTTAAAGAATTAAATTCATTTATACATTTTTAGCAAATTTTAAATAATTAAAGTTGCATTTATACCTTTTAAATGTATTTTAAATCATTAAAATTTATGATTTTGTCAAAATTTTATCATCTAATTTTAATTTAAAAACAAAAAACATCCAATAACATAAATAGTTTTCTTGAGTTTATTCTAATTTATAATTTTTTTCAATTTCATAAACATATTTCAATATATAGTTTATATTAAGTAATGTATTTAATTACATTTAAAGTGATGTTTGTGGGTGGTGGCACAATTGGAAAAAAATGTGTTTAGGGGCATTAGAACACATTGGTTCCCTTTGTTAGTTTTTTAAAATGAAAATTATATTTTGTAAGTGTAATACCTAAGCATATGGTGCACATGGTGGCACAATTGGAAAAAAGTGTGTTTAGGGGCATTAGAACACACTAGTTCCCTTTGTTAGTTTTTTAAAATGAAGATTTATATTTTGTAAGTGAAAGACCTAAACATATGGTGCACTATATATATGTTCGCAGGTACCATGTGTATTTTCAAGCACACTACCATTTTAGTTCTAGATTAATATAACTTTGTATCCTATGCACTATTGTTGATTTTTGCAAAGATAAGTTTATTTAAAACCATTGATAAGCTATCTTTCGTGGTTGGTCTAAATTTGGAAAAATAAATTATTGATATGAGTATACTTTTTCATGATTTCTTTATAACCGTCATAAAGGAATCCTTGACAAGTATTTCTTACAATTGTTTGATTATGAGAATTATTTCCATTGTCAACTAGTTTATACTTATTTCATGTTCAGTATGTGTTAATCCTTCATATTCAGCATGAGTATGCATAGTTATGTATTTCCTCAGTAACTATTTACGAGTTAAGACTGATATGTATTTGTTTTAATCGTTATCAGGTTGTATGAATTACTTCTATAGCTTGATAGCTTACATTTATCTCATGTTTGTTCCTTTGTTATCTGTATTTCTCCCATAACTTAGATACAATGAAATGCTTCGATGTCTTAGTTAGGATAGTTTCACCCTAGAATAGAGATAAAATGGTTATTTATATTTTCTACAAATTATCTTAAACTACATTTAGATTTAGGAGGGCTTCAACGAAAGTCTCCATTCAAGGAGAAAATCTTTGTTAGTAGCAACAGGGCTCACATATCAATGGATGTTACCATACCAAATGAATAGAGGCATAACTAAGGCCTTGATCAGGTGGTGATCCCCTATTGCAAGTAGAACATTTCTGCCTATCAGCAATGCCTTATGTGGTCCTCCACTACATCAACCTATGCAATCATTTTCGATGGTGATGTGATTGATGGAGGATAACATCCATAAAGTGCCATAAGTGGGGACATTTTTCATCAAGTATGGAAAGATTTGTTGTACCACCATTTTGCTAAGGTGCTTATAATTTGGAATGTACCACCAACATCTAGGGAGTCTCCTCGGTGTGAAGTACCAATTAGACCTCACACCGTTTGGGATAGGAGCCCCATCCGATATGTAGGCATGGTTGTTGTCATGTTGGTTTCGCTCTTGGTTGTCAAATGAGAAGATGTTAGAGTGAGGAAAAGAATGAAATGCATGGACTATCGGACACCTAATCTGCTAAGGGTTAGTGTGATGGAATGTGAACAGTCTAAGAGAATCCAAGAGACCTTGGAATATGAAACCAAGGATCATATGAATGTAATATAAATGTATATCATTTGAATAGTAAAATCATCTAACATTATATCTTATATTCTATCCATTCCATGTGTGTTTAACATGGTATCCGAGCAAGTTTCCAAATCTGCCTCTTTACCTATCTGTCAGTGTTTTCTATGCCAGTCATATCATATCAAATATTTCTTCTTAGTAGTAACCCTTGTGTGCCTATTGGAGTATCTTTGAGGAGTGCCAACAACCTATCACATATCTATCTAAAATCTATTTTTTGTGAAGGTTTACGGGTCAAAGAAATGCTCTCGTCATTGTAAAAGTGCAGCTTTTCCATTCTAGATGCTACTTTGTCTATTAATATCTGGTCTAACATGATTTACCCTTAGCTAGCATGGTATTTGTAACGCATTAACATTCCCTTCATCCTGGGTTACTCCTCTCTGCCTGATAAATGCCCCTATGTCTGATAGATTTGCTTGTTGGGTACTTGATTGGGTTTTTAGGGGTTGTTCATATTCTTTATGGACTGCAATGTATTCTTGCTTATGGCATGTTATTCTCTCTTTTTCATGCCCAATTGTGTGGTCTCAACTTGGTGCTCCTTGCACGATCTTGACATTGACCATTGAAACATCGACCACGCTGATGATTTCCACCACTCTACTCCATTGAACCGCTTGAAACCTACCCCAACAAGCTCGTATGGTTGAATATAGCCTACAAACCAGTCCCTGAACAACAAGGGAACACTCATTGCATGGTCACCTATAATATTTGAGAAATTTTGGCATTGTATTGAATGCTGGAGTGATGCATTGAATCACAACGAAGGTTTGCAAGGTAACATTGGTCTCATTGTTCTTCAGTTTTGAGTGTTCAAGACAGAGTTGGCATTATAGTGGTGGATTTCATAGATTATTACATTGCAAATTGCACCAAATACCAAAGGCAGGGAGAAGAAAAGCAAAAGCATTGTGAAAGGGACAAGTGAAAAGCTATTGTATGTCTCATTTACTTCATAGCTCTTGTTCACCACCTCCATCTATGTCCAACGATGAAATTATAAGCATTCTCTACGCTACTCGAAGCATTGAAATAGTAGTTTGTAACGTAGCCTCTCTGCGTTTAGCGTTGACTGTGTATGCAACATTGAATTGAAGACCGTGAACACCCTGGGTTGAATTTATGATCGGCATGCATTGGTGTGGTATGGTCTTGTGTTAAAATTTATATGCACGTGAAGCTTTAACTCAATGGAATACTAAACATCGAATTAATTATGTGATACATTGAATGTAAAGAAGGTGCATTGTTGTGTTTGAAAATGGTGATCATGTTGTGTTTAAGGTTGGACCCTGCCTTAAATTGGATGTGTGGGAATGCCTCCATATTTTTGTGTGCTTGTGATGAATGGATATGCATCGAATGGTTCATTCTATTGAAGATCCATCATTACTGCATTGAAACATCATTTGGTTAGTTGTTGTATTGAAAGGAAAGTTTGGTTGCTACATTGAAGGGTTGTTCCATTTATGGTCATTGATGGCTTATGGTCAGTCATATACCTTATGTTGAGTGGAACATGCAACCACCATATTAGCTTGTTCTAGGTATGTTTCTTCTTTCGAGTGGTTCATTTTAGTGATAGTGTGGTGGAAAGGTACTTCGGTGAACAGGTTCGTTACACTGATTTAGATTGTACACCTGTTTTGTATGATAGTTTGTTGTGTATGGTTGGAGCCTCACATGTTCATGCTCTTTGTTTCATTAGCTAAAGGATGGTGTATAATGTGTTAAAAGAACTCTAGTATGTGAAATTTTATGTGCGTTAAACTATAATGAATGTGAATTTGTGAGTGCTTAATATTTAAATATTGAATGTTGGTTGAGGTATAGTTGGTTATGATATATATTAAACATTGGAACCTACATTTAACCATCGTGTGAAGGGAATTATAGTGATTGTTGCTCGCTAATTGTAACATTGAGTATGTGTGTTTAAGTCCTGAAAATGGCTCTAAGTTGTGATGTATTATACTTATTAAAAACCTTGATATAGTCCATCGTCGATGGGATGGTAAACATCAGCAAAGACAATCTTTCTGATATCAAAAATTGTTTGCAAAACGCACAGAAAAGATTGATTTTTTGCAACTAGAATCTCAGTTCCAGCGAGATGAGCTTTAGCAGAAACGTAGTTATCATTATGAACTTGTCTTTATTTAGGATAATACTCTCTTTCTTATTGAGACATATTCCCATCAGCTATGAAAAACTAATTAAGTCACTGAAACAGGAGATTTTCATGCATGTGAAAAAATTCATCCTGCACTTCCCAAGCCCGTCATTAGACCTTGGCAAGAGCTTGTTAACAATAAGAAAAGAAAAGGTCTCGGATATGACAAGGATTTGTCCTTTCATATTCCTAACTATATCAATCCCATTCAATTTCAAAGCATTGGTTTCTTCATGATTGTTCATTTTCACTTGTTCTTGCTCCTCCTTCACAACATCTAATTGTTAAATGCCAACATTGTAATCAAGTTGGCCATGTGAAAGATCAATGTTTTGATCTTCACCCATGCAAGAATTGTTGCTAGCACACTCGTTCTTCAAACAGATGCTTCAGAAATAATCCTCCTGCAAGAACAAATAAGCCTCCTCTATTAGAATATTTCAGCTTCTTGTCATATTTGGAAGAGTTTTGGGAACTACAGTAACTGTTCCAATGTTGGTGGTCATCCTTAAACCATTGTTGGTTGAGACCTCAATTTCTCCCACCTTATGCCATATTTCAAAGAGCACATTCATCTTATTGTTTTCATGCATTATTGTATTTTTTTATTTGATCTCTCTTCTTGAACTCGTATATACCCCTTCGGATTAAAGGGGGAATGTTGGACACATAATCTGGTAAGGGTTGGTGTGTGTTATGAAACCAGCTCGCAAAAATATAGAAAAGATAGATCAATGCCTTAGAAAAAAGCCTCTTCGAGGGGGAAACCTCCTTTGTATTACACAAATGAACAATTCTTAGATGATATAAATGGAAAGACCTCCTTTCTATATATAGGAGTCTAAGGGGTCATAATATAATCAGAGTCGACATAACTATAATAATGTAAGGGCACAATAATAACAATAGTGGGCTTCTATGGGGCACAATAGTAACAATATGGGGACTACATGGGTAAAACAATATAATAAGGGGGTTGTACTAAAAACAATAAGGGGTTACACTAGTAGTATAGGGGCCTAACATGCCCCTCTCCTTCAAAACGTTTTGTCCTCAACGCTTGAGTAGTTCTTGATGCTTTTGTATAAAATTCTTGTCCTCCCATGTGGAATCTTCAGTGGGTAAGTTCTTCCACTTGATGAGATACTCTAAAATTGATCGATTTCGTAGTTGTCGGGTTGTTGTTTCTGTTACTGCTCCGGGTTCCAATGTGATTTTTCCTTCCTCTTCAAGTTCTAGCAATATTGTTTGAATTGGGATCCTCTACAACTTTTGAATGAGTGGCCACACTTCTTCGTCCTTCTTCCATTCATCCCTTACTTCATTTATCCAATCTAGTTGGATAATAGAAATAGCAAAAAACAATGCTTCCACATCCTCATCCTTTCTTGAGAGTGCATCTGCAACAAAATTTTGCTTCCCTTTTCTATAGATGATGTCAAAGTCATAACCAAACATATTTGTGACCCATCTTTTCAATTTTTCTAAAGACAATATTTGTTCTAAAAAGTATTTAAGACTATCATGATCCATTTTTACCTTGAAGTGTCTTCCCATTGAGTAAGGTCATCATTTCTTAAGTGCATGTAGTATTTCCAACATTTCCTTCTCATAAATAGCTTGCTTGAGATGTAGCCGTAAAAATACCTAATCACCTACATCAAAACATTTTTCATTGCAATGTTGATCTACCTATTGTTTCATTCGATTCTGCATCAAAGTGGCGTTATCCTTTAAGAGTTGGAGCACTTGTTGATGATGCTTGATGTGATCTTTCACTGCTTGAACCTTTTTCTTCTTGATATGTCCTTCTATCTTTAGAGTTTGAGGAGTGGTAATTTCTTCCAATGCTTTACAAGATATGGTTGGATTCATTTCTTGATGCTCAATGTGATCTTCCACTTCTTGAACATTTTTCTTCTTAATATGTCCTTCTACCTTGATAGTTTGAGGAGTGGTAATTCTGGCCAATGCATTAAAAGATATGGTTGGATTCATTTCTTCTTTCTCGATGTGATCTTTAACTTCTTGAACCTTTTTCTTCTTGATATGTCCTTCTATATTGAGAATTTGAGGAGTGGTAATTCTTGCCAATGCTTTACAAGATATGGTCAGATTCATTTCTTCTTTCTCTAGGGTTGGTTCCTGGTGTATATCCTCTTCTTTTGATGTTTCTTTATCCTTTTCTTCCTCCTCTTCATAATCTATGTAAATAATTTCTTCTCAGCACACTTATGACCTTTAGTGCTTTTTCTATCACATTGTAACAAAGCCCTTTTCTCCTTTTCTTCCAATTGTTGTTGGTGTAACCTTGTAGGTTTGTGGAATGCTAGTGAGAAGAAACACTTCCATAATATATTCATGAGTGGTGATTCTTTTTTCCATAATTCGCTTTCAAATTTTTCTTGCCTCCCTGAATGCTTCTCCAATGAATCAGGTTCCCAAAGACGAACCTCATGTTGAATGTATCCTTTAAAGTCCCTTATGAAGACATCAATCCTTTGCTTCTCTGGAATATCATTTACTCTTATATTCAATTTTTGAAAGTCCTCAATGTGCTCTGCCATTGAACACTTTTGTTTGAGATTTATCAATTGGCTAAAGAAGGTGTTTCTCTTTGTATCCTCATAATGTGCTATCATTTACTCCATGAAAATTGACCACGTAACAAGTTGTTTACAAGAACAAAGCCTTTTATACCATTAAAATTGATTTGTTTCTAAATATGAAGATGTAATACATACCTTTTATAACAATGGTACACCATGTAGATCAAAATATCGCTCCATCTGAAGCATCCAATTTACCGGATCCTTTCCATCAAACTTCCTCATATCGCCTTTTCTTGATTTAGGAGATCGATCTTGAAATGACTATAAATCTATAATTTCGGCTCTTCCAGTTCTAAAATTATGGCCTGAAGTAGCCCTCTATGTCCTCCTTCCAATGCCACCAGTCTAATCAAAATTGGATTCTCCAAGAAAGAGTTATGCACAATCTCCCAAGATGACCTGATTATATTTTTAGAAGAGAAAAATTGTACGAAGTGCCATGTGTCACTATTTTGACCTTCAGATCTAAAAAATATACACAGGAAACTATAGTCCGTCCTCTTTCTGTAACTTCTTACGGAATTTTAATCCGACGCTCAAAAAAAAAGTTATGAGAATTTCCCCAGGTCACCTGTTTGGAATGTAATTCGGGAGTCTGCAAAAAGGGCAACTTTCTCAAATCATATCTCCACAAATATAGTGCGAAAAGCTCTGAAATTTGGACCCGAGGTTCAACGATTTCGGCCCGAATGAGCTTTTTTTAGCATCTAAAATGTCGCAGGAAAAAATTTATAGCGAAAATGCCACGATGACCTGTTTGGAGCAGCAAAACCCTAGAATCCAAAGCTCTGATACCAAATGTTATGAAACCAGCTCACAAAAAGATAGAAAAGATAGATCAACACCTTAGAAATAAGCCTCTTTGAGGGGGTAACCTCCTTTATATTACACAAATGAACAATTCTTAGATGATACAAATGACAAGAACTCCTTTCTATATATGGGAGTCTAAGGGGTCATAATATAATCAGAGCCGACATAACAATAATAACGTAAGGGCATAATAATAACAATAGTGGGCTTCTATGGGGCACAATAGTAACAATGTGGGGACTACATGGGTAAAACAATATAATAAGGGGGTTGTACTAATAACAATAAGGGGTTACACTAGTAGTATAGGGGCTTAGCAGTGTGATGTAATGTGAACAGTCTAAGGGAGTACAAGAGACCTTGGAATATGAAACCAAGGGTCATATGAATGTAATATAAATGTATATCATTTGAATAGTAAAATAATCTAATGTTATATCTTGTCTTTTGTCCATTCCATTTGTGTTTAACACAGACAATGAGAACAAATTCAACCTAATATTGATAAACTACAAAACGAGATATAGGAAAGTAACAACAATAAGCATGCCATGAGAAGGATCAGTGAGATAAAAGCATCTCAGACATACATGAACAAGAACATGCTAAAGGTTAATTGCAAATTAGTTCACAATAGTTTACTAGTGTGACATGAAATAAGTAAGAACATATTCAAAGTAGACATAAAATTCATAAGCTAATAATGAGTTCATTAACATATACTCACATGAAAGCACATATACAAACATGATGGAAATACAAGAATGCTAGTACAACCATCATAAACATGCACGGGAATCCATATTGAAAGCAAATAACTTCACATTAATGTTGCTGCAAATACAAGTGTAAGCCCTACAATCCATCAAATCCCAATGGTGTGACATGGGTTGCTCATACCATTATCCAATGCAAAACCCTATCCTCACCACAACTCACTCTACTAGTTGCCAAGTACTGAGTGCCTCTAGATCCTTAAGCACAAATCATATATTTAATGATAGAACATATATTTCATTAAATTTGGAAGTAAATAGTGGATCTAGAATTTCAAAATAACCAAAAAGCTCAATTCTAGTGATGTCCTTGTAATAAAATATTTCCAATTTTAATGAAATATGTGTTATAGTCCTAGTTCAAGTGCTAAAATTCCACCTAAATGAGGCATGAGGTTCTATTTATAGAGGTGAGGAGAGTGACCTTTCACCTTCTCCTGTGACTTTTAACCTACCCTCATGACCCTTCAACATCCTCACTATTATATCATGTCTAATGACTAGTACTTGCCCAATTGATCTCAGCATAATTGTTGGAATTACGATGAGACATATCTACATTATGTTGGGGGAGTAGTTATGAGGAGAGTGAAGAAGGTTGTTGCAAACCCTAGACAATATTGTTGTCAAATCAAGAGACAAGGTTGTGTTGTTGTTGTATTGAATAACTATTTGACCGTTACTGTGCCTTATTTGCATCGAAACAATCATCCAAATTTCTTATGTTGTTCCTTTGGTATTGTTACATGGTCTTGGAGCTGGTTCGCTCGCTTTTAAAAACCCTAGAGGCACAACCTTCTAGATAATTTATGTGTTTATGAGGAACTCCTAGTTGACATTAATGGCCTAATAAGAATGTGCAACCTCGGTAAAAGACCTTAGCTTCATCCACATAGATAAGTATTTGTGTTTCCTCTCTTTTACCTTTTGTTGCCATATGATGATTTCTTATATGATTTAATATGTCCTCTTGTGAAAGACCTTGAGTGTTTATGATGTTACAAATTTTAGATCGACATCCATGTGATATTTAGACATGAGTGACCAATGACCATTCCAAAGCACTAATCCTGCAAACATATATGCATCCATTATGGTTCAAGACAAAACTCTCATTATAATAGAGCAGGAAACAGTCATCATAAATAAAATTAGTCTACAAAAATAATACTAAGGGGTAAGTAATAGTCCACATCCATGGGGATTTTTTTCATCATTTTGATGTCTAGGCTATCCATCAACTACATTTTATGGTTTCGGTCTTAGTTTTTGCTTTAGTAAAGTCTTATGCCATTCTGAGAAAAAGAAAATTAAAAAAAAAATCACCTTATGCTTAGCTCATATATTCTTTGTAATATATTTCCTTTCTTGGTAGCTTGTAATCCTCATCACATTATACATGCATAAACATAGCCTGAATGGCCATCCCTTCAGGAATACTACATATTCACCTTTCAATATTTGTTTATGTTCCATATGTGAAGCGTGGTCTAATGTAGCTCCCTTCTTTATCCCAACTCTGTCTCTCCCTTCAACAGTGTTTTCAGCACAATGTATCTTTTCATATACTGGTCTTTACACAATTTAAATGCAATCTTTAATTTTCTCATTCAACATTCATGCTTAGCGCATGGTTTGTACAACTTTCCTCCATTGTTGTGAAACTTACAATGACATCCTCAAGGCTTAATGTGACGATCTCTTTCCATAGGTAATCACATGCCCTACACCATTTGAAATTGATATATATGGTTTCATAACATAAACACTAGTTTCCAATATAATAGCGCTCATTTCCTACAGAGTTCAAGTCTTTAACATTTTCATTTGGCATGCCAGTGTTGCGGTATACCACATTTTGTATATATCGTATTCATTAATCCATGGTATGGATCATTCATTGGTATAGTTGCATTCTAAATCTTCCCTAGCATCCCATATAAATCACAATGTTGGTGATTGATAAAATTCTTCTAATGCATGGATCTTATGTAACTTGAGCCAACATGTCCTCATATGCTCTCCAGGCAATATAATTTTCCACATCTATTGCATATGTTATGTTAGGACACCTAGAAATCATATATAACCTCGCTACAGAATATGTGACATGTATAAGTGTTTTATGAGCGATATGTCACCACTTTGATGAGACTTTAGATCGCATTGTTGGCATATAATTGAATTAATTCAATATTTATTAATTTTGACAGTGCATTATTTAAAATCTCATCCAAGAATTCCTTGTCGCAATGCCCTTGTATCTTTAATTTACTTTCTTCCAAATGTGAGCAACTTCAAAGGACAAAGTCAGTTATAAGGTAGAGGAGGTCGTAAGTTAAGAGTGAATAGCAAGGAGACATGAGTCACAAGTCGTAGAGAAGGGGAGGTTGCAAGGTCATAGAAGAGAGTAGGTCACGTGAACCATTGACTCTCTCAGTTGTGATCTTGCGAGCTTGAAATTTAGTACATGGATGAGCGTAAGTCGCAGGTAGCTTGATCGCATAATTGCATAAGAGATCAAATCGCAAAACCTAGTTGCATGGTTGAGGCTTATGATTGAAAATTTGTGACTTGCATTTGAATTTGTGTCCCAATCTCAAAATGAAATCTAGAGGTGTGACTATTTGAGCTCATCCTCCATGATAGTTGAGGATGTAAATGGTGAACCCAAAGACACTGGCCATTCCAAAGCCACCTATGTTTCTTACCCATTTTAGTTGTTGCTACTATTGTGAATTCATGGTCGGAACATTCCTTGGATGTGCTTCCCCTTTGAAACAACTTTAAATGCAAAGGAAATTGTGACCTTCTACCTCTAACATGCTATGCAACCTACTTACGCTGTCTCTTGTGCAAACAAATATTCCCAAGCTTCTCTCCTACTAGGAAAACTTTGACTTTGAATACTTTAACTACCTCAATTTCATTTGGGAATTTCACACAGTGTTTTTTGCTCACATCCAATGGAAAACCCTCTCGTCTTCTAAGGAAGTTGTGTGTTACCATTTATTACAATGTGTATGCATATTGCTATGTCCATTTCGCCACAGCCAAACTTGATCGACAATAGTAATATCTGCAAGATGATTTCGCATTTCCACTAGATGAACAATGATAGAATATGTTGTAAATGATTTTGTTGCTCATAGTTCTGGGCAATTTTTCTCTTTGTCAAATCCTATTTCCTCTCCTCACCAAAAGTATTGATAATTACTAGCATCCCAACTAAATCCAAACGAGGAACAACTAGATGAAGAGGTGGTGAGGATATCCATCCAATTGACCCAACAAGAAACAAATTTTCAGAAGAGTTATATTTCCCGCACGACCAAAACCTTGAGTTTGATTTACTTCAGATGTGTCATTTTTGCTTGGAGTAGGTCTATCTTGGATTTTGACCCTTGCAACCACGTTGCGAGCATGAAGCATCCTTTTCAATGAATTTTTTTTTATATATGTACCCATTTTGGGTTTAGCTAAATTTCATTCAAGTTCTTCTTCCTCGCCATCCTCATATTCAACCTTGTTATATGATAGGACTCGATCTATTATATGGCAGAGTAATATGAATGTGGTGCCAAATTCCTTTGTAAACATTTTTATGTCAAGTAATATATAGACTATTCCAAGCTTTGACCTATTTCGAAGAAAGTCATTATTTCTTTTTTTAGTTTTCCCTTTTAAAAGGCCCAATGTTTGATGGCCAAAATAAAGATTGTCTCACCATAATGATATGCCAAATCCTCCTTTGTGTTATCTTGAGTGCAGCCTTTGTGTGTGTTCTTCAATGCATACATCCCCTTAATCTTTTCAATAGATTCCCATCCCGCTCTTCAAGCCACTTCACTGGTAGAATATGGCAAATATGACCTCTTGCGCTATCATCTTTGCCACATAAAACAATAGAGACACATTAAGGTGATAATAGCTCGAAGGAACATATCAACAACGATATATAATTTCTATTTAAATAAGGTGATGGCCCATGAAAATTTAATCGAGTTGAACAAGATATGATGAAAGTTAATTTGAATAATGAATTTGGAGCAAAATACATATACAGGTTCTTGGTGAGCCAATTCCCAAATGCTCCACATTAAAAGCCACAGGATTGTGGGAAAGGAAAATGTGGAATGTGTTTCTGACCTAATGTTGTTTCTTTGAAAAGGGATTTCAATGTGAAACGTTTTTCTAACGATTCAACCTGAGACTAACATAACAAGCAGTACACATTTCACCATGGTGATGCCATAAACTATGTTTCCCATGGTATTATAAGTGCTCATAAGATCCCTGACTGAGGATCGAGTCAAAATGGTTTATTCTTTTACCATCATCATAATTTTCTAGGGTTCTAGAAATGCAAAGTCAAGACGATAGTTTCATACATCATAATAAATTCAAATGGTGAGAACCAAGGGGAAGTATGGATATTAACTCAATATACTCCTCTAAGTGAATTAATATGATAAAAACCCCAAAGTAGGTCAAGAGGAATAATATAGCATGTATCATGTAAGTGAGAGCACCGATAGGGTATGATCATAACCTTTATGGCCTCAAGAAAGCAGAGGGGGACCTGAAATTTTGGATATGCCCAAAAAAATTGGGTGGTGTTGTAGTGGCTACAACAATTGGTGAAATATTGGTAGAATCCAACATCTCTACTTACGTCCCTATTGTAACAGCCCTGATGAAAATTCCATGTAGAAATATATAAGGCTATGGTGCTGGAACATGTATTCCAAATTGAATGGTGGGGGAAACATCCTAGTGGGTGTTGATTCAGTTTATTATCGCTTAGGAAATTGGCAAAGGAAATGGCTAAGGCTCTGGAAAGGCAAAAAGGCTTTTTTGGCACATTAATCTATGAAAATAAAGGAAATTAGGAGAAAAGGAAGGTGAAAGATCACAGGTTGCATGTGAGGAGAAAAATGAAGGAAAATAATGGAACATGAGGAAAATAGAGGCCTCATTCATAAAAAAACTTTTGAGGATCAGTTGGAAATCTCTTAGTCAATGTAAGCTCTTGGCTCATACTTGGTTAGTTTAGTTTTGGAGCTCTCTCATTATTCTCTCTTTCTCTCATACTCTTAGAGGCTTAGAGTTTTATTGGAGCACATTGGTGGGTGTGGCATACTTGGATTCTTGGAGCAAGAAGGTAGAGGAAGATCAGGAAATCACAAGAGGGCATTGAAATCAACAACTACATCAAATTTGCTTACAAGTACCGAGTTGCATGTATGTTTCCTTCACTAGTTTTCGTATGCATGCCATATGCATGTGGTTTATTGGTTGTGATCTATCATTGGCATGGCGGATGGTTGGGATTGATAGTGGATTGTCTAGCCTTGCCATTTCCTGGATAACCATGGTGATTATGGGTTTGTTTTCATTGTTGCGTTTTTATTTGGTTCTCATGTTTCCTTAGCTTGGGTTGAGTTATTAGTCTCATAGCCTTGGCTAGACAAATGCTCTAAAGCCTTGGAAAAACTTGGGTTGAGTTACTAGTCCCGTAGCCTTGGTTGTAAAAACGCTCTGGAGCCCTTGGTGGGTTGAGTTACTAGTCTTGGAGCGTTGGTTGGACAAACACTCTAGAGCTCGGTAAAAGTTGTGGGTTGAGTTACTAGTCCTGGAGCCTTGGTTGGACAAACGCTCTGGAGACCTGGAAGGCTTAAACAGAAACCGATCTGATAATGGTTTTGTGATGTCTGATTGTGAGGTGGAATCATTGTTTAATGGGTTGAGGTGGATGGCCTCTAGAAGCCCTGGATGAGTTTTGATTGATGTTTCCTATGAGATCCCACATTCATGCTTGGAATATGACATAGGAGGTGAATGGATGAAGAGATATTTGGCTCAGCCATTCTACAGTCAGGTAGAATGTGGAAGTCCCATCTTGGGTTTGGATTTTTCATCATTAATGAAAGGTTATTTTTCCTTGTATTCCTATGAGTATTATACTAGATTATATGTGGTTTACATGGTTGTGATTTCATGGGTATTTATGTCCCTATTATTTTGGTTATGTATGTGTTTATGACAGCATCTCATCATATTTTTACTTGTATATGAATGAAAAATGTATCTATGATCTAATGGATGGAATAGAAGTTAATGTGTTGAGACATCAATGCTTCATGGTGATTCTCAGATAAGTATGAGACCCATATGCTCAAATTTTTTATTTACACATGTAGTTTACATCTTCGTGATATGTTTAATGAAATGTTTGTCATGGCTAGTAGGGGTCCATTCAAGGTCTTAAACAAGTATTTGCTTTAGTATTGTCATTTCCATGTTATTTTACTGTTCTGAAGAAATGGTTCAATTATGGGCAATGTCCTGGGATATGGGCCTAAAAAGTGACTCAAATCCCAGGGACGCTAGCATAACACTGACAAATTGGGTCTTTGGATGCTGGTAGGCAATCCTGTGAGAGCGACTCTGGGTTTCTAGATGTTTTCATGCCTATAGCATGAGAGCAACTGATGCTTAAGTTGTCCAAAATCTTAGTGGGACCCAATGGCAAGTTGTTTGAAGTGTTGGATTGGTTCATGAGGGTCTTGAAGTTGATGTTTAATTTTTGTGTGGTGTGTCTCTATCGGTTCCACTTCCTTAACTTGACTTATGATTTCAAATCATATCATAGTGGCCTCTCGTCGCATGTTTACCCTGGCTATCCGGTTGCTTGGGTAGATGTGGGAGGAGGGGGTTATAGACTGGTTTCAGAGCATGGTTCACCTCTCAGACTGGATGGATTGTGTGTTGGTCATGGATTCATGTTGGTTGCATATGTGTTCCTTATGCATATAGTCCATGTGATTGTTACATTTGCATGGTGTTGATCATGGTTGCAGTGATGTCGCCATGTGAAGGTTGATGGTGTCATTATCATGAGTGTAATATGCATTTGTTATGCACATAATTGTTCACATATTATCAAGTGCATGTGATGTGGTTGTTTTTGTCATGCATGAGGTCATGGTTTGTGTAGTTGATATTTTCATGCATTGATGACTAGACTCTAGCTAGAATGATGTGTGTATAGTTTGGTACTCATGTGTTATATGTCTATATGCAGTTGTTATGCATGCATGGTCTTGGTTATAGTTATGCATGAAATGTAGGTCAAACATGCCTTTTGAAGTCATGGTATGCAATTTAGGTTATCATGGTGCTATTGGTTGTTATGATGTTAATGTCTTGGTTGAGATAGAGCAGGAGATGCAGATCATCAAGTGAAGTTGCAACATTAGACTCTGGGGTAAGGGAAAATCATCATACAAGTATTGTATGTTTGGCATGCAGGTATGTAAGTTAAGGATTGTTATATACATTAGGTTTATGTACATGTATTTTGATACTATGGTTACATACATGATATATGATAGTTGATTAGTATAGTCATATGCACATGTGTCGGATAGTCAAGGATGATAGTAACATGTCGTTGTATGTAGTGTTATTGTTGTTTATGTTAGATAACTTGATGATTAGGTTATATGTTGTTGATGAGCATGATATATAGCTTATTGTTGTTATATGCTAGTAACTTGATGATTAAGGTTATTTCATTAAGATCTTGACATTATATGTATCATATTAAGTTGGATTGGACATGTAGATGGCTATGGTTATGACATTCAGGTATGAGTTAATATGGCGTGATATTATGTCATACTAATCTAGACTGACTATGCAGATGTGATTATTATGTATGAATGATAATTGTTTATGATTTTTAGTGACTATTATGGATATCATGATCTTATTTAGGTTTAAGTTGATGTGTTGAGAAGTTATATCATGCTAACTAGATTGATTATGTAGACAAGATTGTCTCCCCTGAGATACATTAAGGTATGAACTTGTTTATGTCATCTACCTTGTGCTTTCTTGTTTGATTATGACATATATTTGTTGTTTGAGTGTTTGGTGTCTAGTTTATTTATTTAACATCATATGTTTGCAAGTTGGTTGAATATTTGATGAATTTCATAATATGAGTATGTGTTCCAATGATATTGTTTTAAGATGCTTGTACTAACACATATGTGTTGAGAGAATTGATATGTACTTGAATGTAGTTTATATTTGTAGCATTATGTCTAATGACTATGAGGTGACTATGGATTATGACATGATTGTTTGTAAAAGTTGATTTCAAATTAATAGATATGATTGTCATGATATTTGGAACATGTGGTTGACGTGTGTAAATTGTTGCGGGAAACATGTGTGGTATTGGCATGACAAGGTAATAGTTGATTTATTTATATAACTAACAGTTGGGTGATGTGACTGTTAGGGTCCAATCCTAACCCCCTTATTTATGTAATAGGGTCAAGTCATAGTTATAGTTAGTTAAAGAGTCAATAAATCCCATATTAATAATTGTAAGTGGTTGACCCGCATTTAAAGAAAGGGACCACAGTTAGTTGTAAATGGGCCACGGTATTAGATAGATGGTATTAAGAGAACCATGGTACTGACCCATGGTATTGCATGTATGAATCCTATATAAAGGATAGAGACTCCCCATTGAGGAGCATCATGTCTTATTTTTTAATCAAGCCCTTCTCTCTTGGAGGTTGCCCCCTCGAAGAGGCAAGTGAACATTGCTTTCATCTCTAAATAATAAAATACATGTTGTTATTTCTCATTTTGTTTTGTGTTTGGGTTGTGTTTCTTCGTATATTTGGTATTCTGGCATCTTCTCGCAAGTCAAGAGCATAAGAAGTGGTATCAGAGCACTTTCCAGAGCTGGTGATATCTCCATTTTTAGCATAATTTTTTTTGGCTAGAGACATGTTCCAACGTCTTTAAACCACGGGATCTGTCGTTGAGTGCATAAACCTGCAGATTTGGGGAGGCATGCATGCAAGGAATACAAGAGGTGGTCATGCTTGTTGGACTCCCTTGTAACTCCTGTGGGTACCCATTCGAGTAGTAGCGCATTAGATAGAATCGCGCATGGACTGTCTTCCACGTACCCTCTGGGTATATCAGAAGCCCCCTACGCTCACCTGAAACCTCGACGTAGATAAACTGTTGGCGGTCTTGCGGCTACAGTACACCGAGAACAGCACTTGGGGAGATTACTCGCATGTACGATAGGGTAGTCGGGTAGTACGGCTAAGGGTACGGTTGATCTCCTTAGTTAGTGCCCTGAAAGATTGGGCCAAGTACTACTATTGGACCCTTATGTATATTGCAATCTATAGTGCCTAAAACTCCTTGAGACCATAGTTCCCTCGTCTCTCTGACGACCGCCCAGCATCTTCTTTTCCAGATCAAATCTATCAGGTTGGGTTTTGTCGCCGTTGCAACAATCAGACCCACCAATTCAGGGTCTACCGCAACAATACCATTCAGATCTAGCAGTTGGGTTTCTATCGCTGCCATAGTCCTACTCACATTCTGCAGTTGAGGGTTTCACAAAAAGATCTGGCCATTTTTGCAGGGAGGATTTTGGCTCCTATACCCTGGAGTGATTCTCACAGGACATTGGGCAGGATTAACTTTTCTGGAAATTGGCTACTGTAGTATTGATAAGCGGGGAATAAAACTCCTTTTAGAAAATAAAAATAAAAAATAAAAAATGAGGCCCTCCTAGGATGCTTATAAGAGACTTATCCCCTAAGAATCAGGATGACGAGCTGAGCGAGGTGGTCCCATTCACTTTTCCGCTTCAATTTTCGAGTGGTCCCAATTTTTTTCACAATGACGACAAGTGACCCGAATCTATGTATGGTAGAAACCAGAGCTTAAGCTATGGCCAATGAGAAGATGGAGTCCCTTGAAAAACAGTTGGAGGAATTAACGAGGCAGATCTAGACATTACAAGACACAGTCACAAAGGGAAATTCTATGTTACAATCGAGGACATATGGTTTTAATGAAGACCATGAAGGAGAATCTGGCCATCATCTTCACTTCCGTGGAAATAACCAACATTCCCACCCTCGACCACCCAAGTTGGACATGTACAAATTTGATGGCTCTAATCTGAAAATATGGCTATCACAAATGGACCATATTTAAATCTGAATCACATCAGAGATGATGAGACTAAGCTACATGTGGGAGGTCTTTACTTGGACCAAGAAAGATGGCAATGGGGGCAGTGGCATCAAAAATTATATCCAAGGAAAATTACTTGGCAAGCATTCGCAAAATCCATTTGTGACCGCTTTGAACATGAATCAAATTTTTTGGGTCATCTTAATAAGCTCAGACAGACAGGCACAATAAATGACTATATCACATCCTTTGAGGCATTAGCCTTCTGCACAGCAGGTCTGGGAGATGAATTCTACTTAGAATGTTTTATAAGTGGTCTCAAAGACACCATCCAAGCCCACGTCCGGATGCACCACACACCCACATGGATGGAAGCTTGCACAAAGGCTATCGAAGTGGAACATGCTTTAGCATCCCAGTCACCTTGTCCAAATTTCATAGCCAAGGGATGCCTCACCCAGGCTCAGGGCACTACCCAAACACTTAAGGTTCAAAAGGTGTCACTCGCAGAAATGGTTGAAAGAAGAAAGCAAGGATTGTGTTACTACTATGATGACAAATACTCCCCAGGGCATAAATGCAAGGAACCCAAATTCTTTCAAATTGATGCTACTAATCACAGTTCATCTGAGGAAGCCCCACCCTTTGAGGGACTAGAGGAGGAAGATGAGAACAACCAACAAGAAAATGAACTCCCAGCTACACCAGAAGAACCAGTTATCTCGCTCCATGCTTTGGCAGGCATTTCTTCTCCCCAAACTCTCAAAATCAGAGGTTTTATTAAACATCGCCCTGTAGTAGTATTGATTGATAGTGGCAGCATGCATAACTTTATCCATCAGAGAGTCGTAGAAGTTGTGCATTGTTTTGTCAGAGCAATCTCTAATTTCCAGGTCCAAATTGTTGATGGGGGGACAATGAAATGTGAAGGCCGCTGTGAAAATATCAAACTTCAGATGGGAGATTACCACCTAAAGACCCACATGTTTGCCATCAACATGGATGGGTGTGACATTGTCTTGGGTTTTGAATGGCTCCGCGTACTTGGCCCAATCACAATGGATTTCTTGGAGTTATATATGAGCTTTAAGAAGAATGACCACACGCATACCCTCTGCGGAGTCCGGGAAGGTACTCCTTCTATCATCAGCTCGCATCGTATGGAAAATTTGTTAAAAAAAGGCCACCATGGATTTATCGCCCAATTTAATGCCAGCAAAGACTTCGAGCCCACTACTCTTCATATTCATCCTGAGATGCAACAAGTCTTAAACATCCATCTGTATGTCTTTGACAAACCTCATGAGCTTCCACCCTCTATAGGGGAACATGATTGTAGCATTACTTTGGTCCCAAGGGCACAACCACCGAATGTGCACCCCTATAGATACCCTTTCACCCAAAAGAATGAATTAAAAAAAATCATCAAGGAACTCCTGGAAGCCGATGTCATTCGTCCTAGCATTGGTCCTTATTCATCCCCTATGGTCATGATGCTCAAGAAAGATGGGGAAGGATGCATGTGTCCAGACTTCAGGGCCCTCAATAAGCTAACAGTCAAAGATAAAGTCCTCATCCTGGTTGTTGATGATTTTTTGGATGAACTAAATGGGGCTCAATTCTTTACTAAGCTATATCTTCACTCGGGCTATCACCAAATACGCATGAATGAAGTAGACATCCTGAAGACTGCTTTTCGAACTCATGAAGGCCATTATGAATTCGTGGTCATGCCATTTGGTCTCTGTAATGCCCCATCCACTTTTCCGAGCCTCATGAATCACCTACTCAAACCATATCTCAAAAATTTTGTCTTTGTTTTCTTTGATGACATTCTCATCTACAGCCTCACCTGGGAAAAACATCTTCAACATGTAGACCTGCTCTTGCAACTGCTCCGGAAGCATAAATTATTTGTCAAATTGTCCAAGTTCTCTTTTGGCATGAAAGGATTTGAGTGTTTGGATCACATTGTGGGGTGTGAAGGTGTCAGGGTGGATCCCAAAAAGATCCAGGTAATGCAGGATTAGCCCCAACCAAAGACCTTGAAGAGTTTGAGAGGATTCTTGGGTCTCACCGGCTACTATCGCAAATTTGTCCGCAACTATGGTTGCATTGCTAGACCCCTCACTCACCTTCTCAAGAAAAATTCGTTCCTCTGGACTGATGAAGCACAACAGGCATTTATAGCTCTCAAACAGGCCATGTGTTCCACTCCCATATTGGCACTACCTGACTTCACCAAATCTTTTGTGATTGAATTTGATGCTTCAGGTACGGGTATTGGGGTTGTCTTAATGCAGGAAGGTCGACCCTTAGCCTTCACCAGCTAACAACTAAGTGGGAAACATCTGGGACAATATACCTACGAGAAGGAGATGATGGCCATCTTACATGTAGTGGATACTTGGCAACCATATTTATTGGGGTGGCGTTTCCAAATCCGCACAGACCATCAAAGCCTTAAATATTTTTTGGAGCAACGGTTATCCTCGCCACAGCAAAATAAATGGGTAGCCAAAATGCTAGGATATGATTATGAGATAATTTACAAGAAAGGGCGCGAAAATGTCATAGCGGATGCTTTATCACACCAATTTGAGGAGGACAACACCCTACTAGCAATTTCTCTGCCCATTCCCGATTGGATTGAAGAAGCTTGCAAGGAATGGCTTTCACACCCTTCCCTATCCCAAATCATTAATAACTTGAAATCATATCCTAATTCCACAGTGGGCTACTCTTGGAAGGATGAGATTCTTCACTACAAGAACCGAGTAGTGATATCACCGACATCCACCCTCAAAATGCGCATTTTGGCATAGTTGCACTTATCTCCCACTGCAGGCCATGCAGGCTTTCAGAAGACTTGTGCTTGCACTCGTCATTCCTTCTTTTGGACAGGCATGAAAACGGACATTCTTAATTTTGTAGTTGAATGTGAGGTGTATCAGTGCCACAAAGGAGAAATAGTGAAGTCCCCATGCACTTTACAAGCATTGCCCATCACTGCCTCAATCTGGACAGATGTTTCTATGGATTTCATTACTGGTCTTCCAAAGTCAGGCAACAAGTCAGTCATCATGGTGGTTGTGGATAGACTTTCTAAGTATGCTCATTTTTGCACCCTACCCTACCCTTTTACACCCACTTTGATGGCTCCATATTTCATGGACCAGATCTTCATATCACATGGCATGCCCACTTCCATTGTGTCTAATCATGACCCGATCTTCACCAGTAACTTTTGGCAGGAACTTTTCAAGCTACTAGTCACCCAACTACAACTAAGTACTTCCTATCACCCCCAAACTGATGATCAATCTGAAGTCGTCAACAAATGTCTTGAGATCTATCTCAGGTGCTTCACTTCAGAAAAGCAACATCAATGGGTACATTGGTTACCTTTAGCTGAATAGTGGTATAATACCTATCATGCCGCCACCAAGATGACTCCATATGAAGCAGTTTATGGTCAATCCCCCCCTTCACCTACTTCTTATATCCCTGGATGCTCTAAGGTGCAAGCAGTGGATCAACTCCTACAGGACCGTGAAACCATGCTAGCCCATCTCAAAGATCATCTCCATCAATCTCGAAATCGCATGAAGCAACAGACAGACCAACATTATTCGAAGCGCACATTTCAAGAAGGGGATCAAGTATTCTTGAGGCTGCAACCATACAAGAAAACATCACTCAAAGACAAGGATCGTCAGAAATTATCTCCAAAATTCTACGGATCTTATCAAATACTTCAACGCATTGGCGAATTAGCCTACAAGCTAGTTTTGCCACCCACTGCAAAAATCCATCTCGTCTTCCATATATCATGCCTCAAGAAAGTGGTGGGGAACAATTGCATAATTCAAACCAGTTTACCTGAATTGGATGAAGAAGGTTCAATCTGGCTCCAATCGGAACAAATCCTTGACAAGAGAGAATGACATCTGCACGGCCGCATGATTAAGGAAGTCCACATCAAGTGGAAAGACACCTCTCCAGAAGATGTGACCTGGCAACCAGCCACTATTCAATGGCAATTTCCGCAGCTTTATCCTTGAGGACAAGGTTGTTTTTATGGGGGAGGGCATGTTAGGGTCCAACCCTAACCCCCTTATTTATGTAATAGGGTTGAGTCATAGTTATAGTTAATTAAAGAGTCAATAAAGCCCATATTAATAATTGTAAGTGGTTTACCCGCATTTAAAGAAATGGACGCAATTAGTTGCAAATGGGCCATGGTATTAGATAGATGGTATTCAGAGAACCATGGTACTGACCCATGGTATTACATATATGAATCCTATATAGAGACTCCCCATTGAGGAGCATCATGTATTATTTTGTAATCGAGCCCTACTCTACTGGAGGTTGCCCCCTCGAAGAGGAAAGTGAATATTGCTTTCATCTCTGAATAATAAAATACATGTTATTTCTAATTTTGTTCTATGTTTTGGGTTGTGTTCTTCATATAATTGGTATTCTGGCATCTTCTCGTAGGTCAAGAGCATAACAGTGATAGTGTATAGTAATACTCTATTGCAACAAAGCAAAAAGGTAAAAAGAAGGAATTGGGAAAGAATTCATTGGCTATGTTTGGGAAACCCTAATTTCAAATGAATGAGTGTTTTGCATGTAGGAAGTCTTCTTAACCTTAATCTTGTTTAACATTATGTGGATATGTGCTATAGTCATGAACATGTAATTGACAGGTATATTAGCTATTCTCTAGTTACATGTGGATCCTTCAATGGAATTGGATCCCCTTGAGAGATGGCATGGACATGTTCAGTTACAAGGCAGTGTGTTTGGCACAACAAGATAAGGTAACTAGTGTATTGTTATTTTTTTTATGCACTAGCAATTATGTGTTAACGACAGCATGATGTAGGGAGTTGCATGGCAAGATAGATTTCAATGAAATATTGAAGAAGGCTCAGGTTGAGCTTTCATTAGAAGCACTAGGAACCATGGGGAACAATTCCTGGTGTTTGGTATCAGTCTTGTGCTTTTGGTCTTTCGTGATTTGTTGTGCTTGATTGGTGACTTTGTTTATGTCTAGTCTATGGCCATACCACTTTGTTTGCGGAGTCATGTTGTTATTGTTTTCATGTTTTTCTTCTTGTTGTTTTCTTGTGCTTTCATTTTAAGTTTTGAGTCTTGGGAATTGGTTGAGAAAGAGGAAAGTTAATGGAGCTCGGGAAGAGCTGTGTGGTACCTGAAAGGTAATGTAGTATTCAGATGAATCTCGATGCATGAGTAAGCGTAGCAAAAGGTAAGACTATGACAATCGGTAGGACTGGTTGGGTCCATTGTGGTAAATGGATGGTGGCAGTACAGACATGAGAAAGGTAACTAGAAAAGGTAAGGTAAATGGATCTAAGGTGTAGGATTACTTGGCTATGTTGGGAACTATGGTTCTTAATGTTGTGCATGTTGTGCACAAATAAGGAAGTTCTCTTAACCTAGACCTTATGTTATCTGGTAATTATGTTGTGATCATGATTATGTTGATGTTTATATATGTATATATGTCATGTATGACAGGGTCATCATGGATCATGATTATTTTATGCTAATGTTATATGTATATATGTGTGTATGTATCTTGTTGGCTGACTAGATAATTATTATTTTATGTTGGTGTTTATATGTTTATATATATGTATGTATGTATGTATGTATGTATGTCACTATATGATGGGGTCGTCAGGAATCATTCTTGTGGAGGAATGATTTCCTATGCAAGTGAAAGACGTGAAGAGGTTTTGGGTCTTACGAGGAATCAATTGGGAGGAGTAGCCTGGTAGATTTATGAGTTAGTATCATGTGGTTATGAGTTGATATTATCTGATTATATTATGTCTATTCTATGGATAAGTAACTCAAGGGATATATTAGTGAAATGAAAGCAATATGGTTTGCGGCATGCTAGGATAAGCATGGATAAGACATTGGAATCAAAGGTTCTTGGTGTGGGGTACTTTTGTTGTGCATATGTTGAATATGTTGTACATGTTGCATATGTGGTGATTGTGTGCATGCAGCGTTGTGTGCATATGGTGTTCTGTGCATGTTGGATATGCGGTGTTGTGTACATATGATGCTATGTACATGTTGGATATGCAGTTCTATGTACCTATGGTGTTGCATGCATGTTGTACAAGTCGTGATAGGTACATATGGTGTTGTGTGCATGATTGTATAAGTGGTGTTGTGTGCATCTAGTGTTGTGTACATGTTGTACAAGTGGCGTTGTGTGTAGGTAGTGTTGTGTACATATCGTGCATGTGGCAATGTGTGCATGTAGTGTCGTGTACATGTCGCGCATGTGGTACTGTGTACATCTGGTATTGTGTACACATTGTATAGGTGGTGTAGTGTACATGTGGCATTGTGTAGGTGGTGCGGTGTACAGGTGGTACTATGTACATGTTGTACATATGGTACTGGTGTACGTGTGGTATTATGTGCAAGTCATACATGATGTGTTGCGAGCATGCAATACTATGTATGTGCATTGTGTAGTTGTGGTATTGTGACATGTGTATTCCCTGTGTTGTACTTTGTGTAGTACATGTATTTTGTTTTGTTGTATGCCAGGTGTAGGTACATGTATTGTGTGGCATTGTACATCATGTATAGATGTATGAGTTGTGTTGTATATTGGGTGTATGTGTATGCATTTTTTGTTTTAGCGCGTTGTATGCAAATGTATGTCTTGTGATGTACATTGTGTGCGTATACATGTTGTTTTGTGGTGTACATTAGACGTAGGAGTATGTATTGTGTTGTGTTGTACACTGGTTGTAGATGCACGTATTGCATGGTGTTGTATGTCGCATGTGGTGGTATGGGTGTGATGCACACTATGTGTATGTGCACATGGTTGAGGAGAAGGAACTCGGTGTTTATCAGGTGTGGCAACTGATCCAGCGTGCATACAAAATAAGGACAAATGTGGAAGCCAAGGATTGATTAAAGGATAAGTATCAGTGTTTTATTGAGTTTTATTATGCATGTGATTTATGATTATGGTATATGATGATTATATGTGATCTATGCTTCTCGTTTATGATGGTTACATGTGATTTATGATGTTGATCTATGATGGTTGTGTTTTGAGCTAACCAGACGTGATATGTTTATACATGATGATTTGATCAAAGATGCTAGTTTGACTTTTTGTGACAAGAAGAAAATAAGATTGCAAGTGTTCCTTATTGACGACCCACCAATGAGGTATGGTTTGAAGTTATTCCAATTTATTTTAAATCTAATGGAAGTTATGTCCTTGGTACAAGAAAGCATGAACATGTCCATTTGGGTGGTTAACATCGACTGCAAGAATTGGAAGCAGCAGCAAAAGGAATTGGAATAGGCAACAGTGTGTTGGTAAAGCACTTCAGGAGCAGGGCCATTATGGGACACTGGTACCCAATAGTGTCCATTGATTTCCATGAGCATGTTATGATTGGTATGATGGTTTTAAGGTAGGGATATGCCTTAGTTTCTGTATCTTGTGATGCGAGGAAGCCTTGCCAAGGAATGGAATGCCCGGAATGGGGGTGCCAGTAGAACTTGGGAGGTGAGTGACTGCACGGAAAGGTGACCAGATTTACTGAGGGACTGTATAGTAGAGAAGGGAAGGTTGTGGATATGTTTGTTTTGGTCATTAGCATTTCTAGATGGAATCGGATGCACATTGGGAGTGTGCCTTGGAACAATGAGTCAATAATTGTTCACTAAGAGGACAAGTGGCACTGGATTGTAGTGTTGGACATTGGATGCATATTTGACTTTGCAGTGGATTCTAGACTTCCTAAGAAGGAGGTGAATCCTAGTATTACTTTGAGGGTGGAGTCAGACTCTAGATTCCCTTGTTGCAGATGCAGGCATCGTATCCTTTTATTTGTTAGTTTAGAAAATGTTCATATGTGTATATGTGTGTATAATTGTAAATATTGTATCGAGTTGGATTTATAAAGCTCCATAGACATTATGGTTATCTGCTGGTTGAAGAAAATGTGTATGTGTGTATGTGGTTATTGTAAATATTGTAATGAGTTGTGTTATAAAGCTCCAGTAAATGGTATGATTATCATGTTTTAGCAGTGGTCATTGTAAATACTACAACAAGTTGTGTTATAAAGCTCCATGGGCAGTATTTTTTGTTTTTAGTGGTCATATTGGTTATAGGTGTCATTGAACACTGAGAATGGTGTTCCCCCAAGGGGGAGGGTTCTGTAACAACCCTAGTGAAAATTCCATTTAAATATATATAAGACCACAGTGATGGGACACGTATTCCAATATGGATGGTGGGGGAAACATCCTAGTGGGTGTTGATTCAGTTTATTATGGCTTAGGAAATTGGCAAAGGCAATGGCTAAGGCTTTGGAAAGGCAAAAAGACATTTTTGGCACATTTATTTATGAGAATAAAGGAAAATAGGAGAAAAGGAAGGTGAAAGGTCACATGTTGCATGTGAGTAGGAAAATGAAGAAAAATAATGGAAAATAAAGAAAATAAAGGCCTCAATCATAAAAACGCTTCTAAGGATATGTTGGAAAACTCTTAGTTAGTGTAAGCTCTTGGCTCAAAGTTGGGTCAATTCAGTTTCGGAGCCCTCTCATTATTCTCTTTTTCTCTCATATTCTTAGATACTTACAGTTTTCTTGGACCACTCTTGTTGAGTGTGGCATACTTGGATTCTTGGAGCAAGAAGGCAAAGTAAGAGTAGGAAAGCGTAAGAAGGCATCAGGATTAGCAACTACATCATATTTGCTTGTAGGTACCGAGTTGCATGTATGTTTCCTTCACTATTTTTTGCATGCATGGCATATGCATGTGGTTTATTGGTTGTGATTTGTCATTGGCATGGAGGATGGCTCGGGTTGACAGTGGATTGCCTAGCCTTGCCATTTCCTAGATAGCCATGGTTATTGTGGGTTTATTTCATTGTTATGTTTTTGGTTGGTTCTTATGTTTCCTTAGCTTGGGTTGAGTTATTAGTCTCATGGCATTGATTGGACAAACGTTCTAGATCCCTGGAACAACTTGGGTTGAGTTACTAGTCTTGTAGCCTTGGTTGGACAAACACTCTTGAACCCTTGGTGGGTTGAGTTACTAGTGATGGAACCTTGGTTTGACAAACTCTTTGGAGCCCGGTAAAAGTTTTGGGTTGAGTTACTAGTCCTGGAGCCTTGGTTGGACAAATTCTCTGGAGCCCTAGAAGGCTTGGGCAGAGGTTGATCTAATAATGGTTTTGTGATGTCTGACTGTGAGGTGGAATCATTGTTTGATGGGTTGAGGTAGATGACCTATGGAAACCCTGGATGAGTTTTGATTGATGTGTTGTATGAGATACCACATTCATGCTTGGAATATGGCATGGGGGTGAATGGATGAAGAGAGTTTTGGCTCAACCATTCTACGGTCGGGTCGAACATGGAAGTCTGATCCCGGGTTTGGATTTTTCATCATTAATGAAAGGTTATTTCTCCTTGTATTTCTATGAGTATTATACTGGATTATATGTGGCTTATATGGCTATGATTTCATGGGTATTTTTGTCCCTATTATGTTGGTTATGTATGTGTTTTATGATAGCAACTATGTATGGCTCTCATCACATTTTTAATTGTATATGAATGAACAATGTATCTATGGTCTAATGGATGGAATGGCAGTTAATGTGTTGAGGCATCAATGCTTCATGGTGAATATCAAATAAATATGAGACCCCTATGCTAAGATCTATTATTTACACATGTAATTTACATATTCGTGATATGTTTGATGAAATTCCTATTATGGCTAATATGGGTCTAGCCAAGGTCTTAAACAAGTATTTTCTTTAGTACTGTCATTTCCATGTTATTTTACTGTTCTAAAGAGATGGTTCAATTCTAGGCAGTGACATGGGCTCTGGTCCTAAAAAGGGGCTCAAATCCCAGGGATGATGGCATAACACTAGCAAATTGGGTCTCTGGACGCTAGTAGGAAATCTTGTGAGAGTGAATCTAGGTTTTTGGACGTTGTCATGCCTATAACATGAGAGAGAATGAGGCTTAAGCTATCCAAAATCTCAGTGGGACCCAAGGACAAGTTGTCTGAAGTGTTGGATTGGTTCCTGAGGGTCCTGAGGGTCCTGAAATTGATGTTGAATGTCTGTATGGTGTGTTTCTATCGGTTCTAATTCCTTAACGTGACTTAGGAGTTTGAATCATATCATAGTGGCCTCTCATCGCATGTTTATGCCGGCTAGTCGATTGCTTAGGTAGATGTGGGCGGAGGGGGTTACACCTATAACATATTGAGTCTTGTAAATAATCCAAGGAAGTATTTAATAGATGTTGTGGGTACCACTTTGAATTACCTAACCTTTAATGCATATGCCCTCCCTTGTCTCCCAACTAGGTCCTGTCAATTACACATGCTAAATAAAATCTCACATGTGTCAGTCTTCGTTGAGGATGCAAAGAACATGATAGAGGGATTATTATATTCATAATTTCAAAATACTTTTTTGTGTTGCTCCATTGCCAATGGTCTTGTTGAGTACCCTAGCAAAATCACTCAAGAAATCACAAGCATTTCTTCACTGTCAGCAAGCCTACCCCGGTGAAGTTTCTTATTTAACCTCTCTACACAGGAAGCCTTTCTCAATCCTTTACCCTTTGTTTGACTAATTTTATTTTACATGCACATTGGCATTATTTATTAGGTGTTTATTGCACTAGGACAAATGAGGGATCCTGACTTATTTTGTGTGGAAGAGAAGTTGTTTCTTGCTTAACAAAAATTGAAAGATCTTCTTATTTTAGATTTCCCCTCATGTCTTGCTTTCGCATCATATCTCCAACTGATAGATGGACAATGAAAACATACTAATGTTCAAGAACATGCTATATTTAGGTTTCAGGTTACAGTTATAAGTCAATTGATCTAATTAGAGTTCCCCCACGAGTACATCTTCATATTTTCCTTGGTGATGAATCAAACTCATAGGAATATTGTTCCGGATGCAGATTTGATTATTGGATCTATGAGAGGCTTCCTCTTGGAGAAGCCAACACAGTCACAGAAAGCATTAGGGATAGGGTTTTAACATTAGGGAAAAGAGATCAAAGAATTTCCTATAGGATTCAGCATGTGAAAACGAGCATAGGAAAGTTCATCATAGCATCAAAAATTTGTAGCGAGCAGGTAACATAGAGAACAAAGGAAATTTTAAGTCAATAGCCAGTGCATGTTAGGCAAGGAGATGATTGCATGATAAAATGCAGTAGACTAAACTACATGTAATACAAGGAAAACAAGGCAACGCAATGTGATGTAAATGTAAGGAAAAATAAAGCAGGCAATGTTAATGCAAACTATTTGTAAATGCAATGCACAAGATGAATGCATGCTAAATGCATAATGTCATGTAGAAAACTAACTACCTGTAATAAGGAAGACATGGAAAAATCATATCTAAACCCTTAAAACCGTAAAAAACAAATTCTCATACGCAAACCCTGTTGGCTTAGTGGGCCCTGACCTAGGTTCAGCGTTAATTTAGCCAAACAACTCCCTACACTACTGGCCCTTTCGGCATCAATCCACAGAGCATGTACCAAAGTCTCACCCGAAGCAATATGGGGGGATGTTGGAACCAATTTTCCACACCCAGAGATGGCAGTGATGTCTTTTTGTGGCCTAACTCTACCTTCACACAGGTCGATAAGACTTTTAGGGCTTATCGATATACTTTTCTTAATTGACCTCTAAACCTTTGCGAAGGTCTACAACTATTGTTCGTGGATCCTAACTAGGTGAATCAAACCACTTAAGTGCTTCTATAATTATTCTTACTTACGTATTTACCCAGATTAGCTTAAGTATCTAATAACTTCAATATGCATTAATGTGTCCTTTGCGTACACAAATATTATCACTTGCATACATATAACAATGTAAAACATATAAATTCGCTCATCAATATAGCATTAAATCATGAAACCATTATTTAGCATAACATAACTGCATTTATTCATAACATAAGTAAATAGATCAAAAATACAGATAATTCTAGAATAATCTTCTTTTATTAGTACTTATGATCTTCTTACATACGCTAACTACCCTATGCACTCAGCTGCAGGGGTCCGCAAACTTAGCTGCAGACTTCCATCCTAGGCCTCCATGTACATAGTTGCAGAACCTTCCTTCTATTCTGAGACTCTTCACTCTTATCTCTTACTGACCCCTCAATTACTTAACTGCCTTAGACTCTTCTAAGACGCTCCTTTTTATACAATCCCATGGTCCACGGACCATGGGTGGATCTTCTAAAGCCGACACAACTTACATAAAAGAAGGGCAGAAATCCTCTATGACATTTTACGTCTACGCACTCCGCGACCACAAATTTCGAAGACTTTACACTTTACATATAGAAACTTCGGCTTTCTGCCCCAAAACTTGGGCTTTTAACCCCAAAATCGGCCCTAGGGGACCCTGTCCCAATGGGCCTCCAACACAAATATGGTGACTCACCCCCAAGTTACTTTATTGGCATGGAGATCTTGCTGCGAAGACCTCCCAATTCCACTTTCACTACTGCAACTTCAGTGGTACATTGTATCACTGCCTACTTAACCTGCTCTACCAGCTGCTTCATTGTTGGTCCTGCGTTATCTGCTAGATCTTATGTTGTGTTGTCTATAGGCTATTCAACTTCTCCTCAATGGTGGCGGTGAACACATAAGCCTCATCTAGCCAAGGCCCCAATTTGGCCTTGAGTACTTGATGAGAACCAATATTGCAGCAAGAATGTTGCAACTGCTGGGGCTGCCAGCTTTACTTTATCAACCCGGGGTTCGCACAAACTTGGAGGTGACAGTGTTGTATACACAAGTAAAAGTGATGGTTCTGCCTTTTGTCAGTATTCATCTAGCAAGAGACCACTAGGATTTTCAAGCCATATTTCTATAAATTCAGAAGAAGCTTGATTACTGATGAAAGAAAGAGAAATCTACTCTATGAGAAAGCTTGTCTGCTGCAATAAGGAAAAGGACCGAAATCCAATGCTAAAAGCACACCATTTCCTAACTAACTGCTGAGAAACTATGCTTTACAAGAATGCCAAGCTAACATGCATGAAATTCTATTGTCCTAAGCATGGAAGTTCATAACATCAAACATCACTATTGTGCATGTAAAGGGATGAAATAAATCGGTTTTTTTTTTTTTTTCTTTTTATGGAAAAACAAGTGTGAAAGCTAATCCCTTTTGGTGATGTGGCAGGTGGCTTAGGGATGTTGGTGGATGGTTGGAAGGTTTGGGAGACCCTCAAGTGACCTCGTGTGGCTTCTTGGAGGTTTTCCCTCAATTCAGCCTCAAAACAAGCCACTACAAGAAACCTACAGGATGTCCTAAAAACTGACAGGATTCCCTGTATTTCTACAGGATACAGCTGAGAGAAAAACGATGGGTGATGAAGGTGATGGAAGGCCTAGGGAAGATGGTTGGTGGGTAGAATGTAGTGAGAAGATTCCTAGAATCAATCAGAACTCAAAACCAAGGTTAGGAGATGGTTGGATTTGCTCAACATGCTTGGAGAAGTTTCCATGTGAAATGATGAAATTGGTGAAGGTCTTAGTGAAAGCAAGGAATGATTATGGATGGATGAAGCTGGAAGGAAGTTTCTTGCTATGAAATCTTTCTCTATTTCTAAAACACCTGCACTACGTCAAATAATGGTAGCACTACGTCAAATAATGGTATTTGCCGAAAAATCATGTAAATAAGAAGAATTTCACTAAGCTAGAAAAACAAAGTTTAATGAGCTAGCTATCTACTTCATGCATGAGGGAAATTGCTGAATAAAATGGAATCATTGATGAGATCTACTATAAGGCTTAAAATGGAGGAAATGGTAATTAAATCATACACTTGCAAACTGATCAAATTCTAGTTCAAGTATGGTAAACTCTAAATTCTATGAGAAAGTAGAAATCTGTCTTCTTGGGGCTGCATAGGGGTCCTTTCCTCAAATCATGATCCCTGAAGGAAGAAGTGAGGACAAGACACCTATTGATAACTTTTTGGTGTTCCTTTTATCCCTTCTAACCTATTGTTGAAGTAAAGCAAAAATGGAAGCAAACTAATAAACAAACTAATCAAATCTACACTACTTGCAATGAAATACTTCTAAGGACAATTTAACCATGAATCTATGAAGCTAATCTAAGTATACAGATACAAGAAGAGGAGCCTTTGCTGCTAGGGTTGGGCCCTAACCCAAGAGCTTCAACCCTCTGAGTTAAGGCAATACTGGATCATGAAAAATCTCATTCTCATTATCAAAATAGAAAATTACATAGCAATGTCTTCCACAAGTCTAGAGCTCAAAAATAACTAGTGTTTTTACAACAAAAATTTGAATCCTAATGAGGCTCTAGACCTCTTTATTCATACCACTGAAGTCTCCAATGATTTCCTTAAATCTCTAGAGGCTTGGCTCCCAAAATTGAGATGAGCTAGCTCTTTGACTATCACTTGCTCTACTACCTTTTGATCTTCATGACTTGGTTACTTGTACTTCGATCTGGTGTGATTGATGGAGGAATATTCGAATGAGGGAGTAAATGAGGAGGATTTACCTCTTACAATCTCTCTTCCTTGTCCCATTCAAGTTTCAGCCCTTAATCTTGCCAAAATTCCCTGATTTTCTCTCACAAACCTGCATTCAATGCACATTAGTCCATTAGGCATAATATCTCACTTTAACTCATCTCATTAAGCAAAATATAATTAAAACATGTAATAAGTTGTGAGAAGATTTGATTTGACTAATCTAGGAGGTGAATTAAGGTCCATATAGTTACCCAATGATGAGGCTCATCATCACCCCCCTACTAAAATTTTTGCTCATCCTCTAAGAAACTCAATCAATACCCATGTATTTCATAGCTCTAGTGGCCTCTCTGACATCCCATGCTTTTGCTATGGTTTCCTCTTCTTGTGCACAGAATCTTGCCTTCCTTTCTACCTCCTCCCACTACTTTCTTTCTTCTTCTTCCTTCCTTCCTTCTAACATCCCTAAGAGCAGTGGTGGACTAAGTCTCAAGCCAATGTAATTGACTTTGAGCCTTTGGATGGTTTGTTTGTACATGGGTGTCTTATTCAGTGCTTCTATCATCCTTTGAGGAGAATGGTACTCTCTAATTTTCAAGTTGTATGGAAAATTATTCCATCTCCTTTGGCAAGTTTACATGCTACCATCCCCTAACAGTCTGAACATATCCTAAAAATGTGGAATTTCTTTTTCTTGGGCAACAAGATACATGGGTGCAAGTTGAGGATCATTTGCAATTAAATTATGTGTGCTGATGATAGCCATTAGATTTGACTACTTAGCTCTTATCATGAAAGGCTTTGATTGTTCCCTTGCCAATATCATCTTCATTTCTGCAGCCCTTGCTTCCTCAAGGTTCATCCATGACGCCAAAGCCATCAATTGTAAATCCCCTAGATTTTCATTAGAGTCCCATACATTCATATATGTCAAGGCCATGTTATGCAAGTAGAACTCAGACATCTTAGCCCTATCTTCCAATGTTCTTTGATCACAAAGATCAATGAACTGTCTATAATCCTGGAATGGCATAGTGCCTCTCTATGCTAGGGTCTTGATTTGGAACTGCAACCATTGTCCCTTAAGGTATAATGCATAGGAATTAGTTGGCATCTTTCATTGGATTGCTTCCAAAGATAGACTAGACATGGATGCCAATTGATTCTCTCTTTCTTGCGGTTGTTTCAACCATGCATTTCTGCCTCCAACTAAGTTTTCATTATGGCCTCTCTGTCCCTCAGGCTACTTAGTTCTTTTCCCATCTCTTTGAGCTTCTCCTCCATGTGACCAATGTCCTCCACTCCCTTGGACTTGGAAATTTGCTTCCATCTATGTGTTCTGGCTCTTTCTTTCTCAAGCTCAAAGAGTAATGGGATGGCAAATTTTTGTGGAATGACCCTGCCCCCTTCAATAAATCTGTAGTAGGAGTCAAGGTTAGGTTGAGGACTAGGTTCCCTTAGCTATGGGTCCTCTCTCTTTATTTCTTGTTGCATACTTCCTTCCTTATCCAATTTCTGAGTTTCCTGTAGGTTTAGCAGAGTTTCCTATAAGAGTGCTTTTGCTTCCTATAGGTCCTGTTGTGTATCCTGTAGGATGTATTTTCCTTTGGATGAGGTAGATCTAGTCACAGACCTTCTCTCATAAGTGATAGGAGAATTATGGGAGGTTTGTGCTGAGGATCCTTCTCCTTGAGTTTTTATAAGAGGAGTCATCTTCCCCTGTTGTTTAGGTGAGTCCTCAATAACAATGGGAACCTTGGTTGGAGTTTGAGGTTTTCCCTGCCTTATCCTTGTACTTTTCCTTGTTCTAAAGTATAATGGGGTTTGCCTCTGTATCTTCCCTTTTTATTTGATAGGGGTGCTAAGGGCAGTGAGGGTAGTTGCTGCCTCTTTCTAGATGGGTTTTGGAGACACCCTGGGTGACTCCTCCTTGTCCTCTACCTCCTCTTTTCCATTTCCCTTTTCACCTTTGTCTTTCCCCTCTTCTTCTCTCTCTAGATCCTCATCTTGTTTATCAGTTTCCTCCTTGACATCTTCCTCTATTTCTTCATCACATTCCTTCTCTTTCTCTTCCTCTTCCTCCTCCTTTATTTCCTCTTCATCCCTCTCTGCCTCTTCTTCATTTGTTTCAGTCTCTTCTTCATCCTTTTCACTAACAATAAGGCTAATATCATATGCGAGGGCTTCAATATCCTCCTCTGTCTGCATGTCTCTAAAAATTTCCCATTGGATAGGAATTCTGAGGTTTTGGAGGGCATATTATATGATTATTCTAATTAACATATGGTGGGATAACTACTGGTAGTTTCCTTACTTCACCTTTATGCTTATATCTATTAGTGATTGTAGAAGGAAGTATGGTATGTTGAGCCTGTGGTGAGGAGGTGTTTCTGCTCCAAACCTCAATTCTTCAAGAAGCTTAAAGTGATATCCATATACGACACGATACCTACCTTCACATGATATGTATTTTATAAGATGGTAGCTTACCTCATTCCAGAGGTATGGTAGGCTTGCTCTCCTCACTCCATTTTTGTCTTCAATGGGCTCCTCTCCCTCTAAAAATAATTTCTTCTTTGTAGTTTGGATATTTCCCTTGTCTTCCTTTCTCCAAGGCACTCCTAAGGGAAGTGTGGTAATTCTTCTTATGAGTTCAAGGGTGAGCTCTATGGAGAGGCCTCTCACCACAACAATGGCATGGGTTTTGTTCAGTGGAATGAGGGAGAGAGAAAAATCTCGTGCCACTTCATCATCATAACCCCTCAATTTCTCAAAGTACTCCATCCAATTATGACTTGTGAATATTTCTAGCATAGGAGGGTGTTGGTGAATCCTTACAGTGTTAATGGGCTCCCTTCTATTAAACCCCCCTGTCATTTTGACTAGTTAATTTGAGGAGCAGAGATGTAGGATAAAATTTTAATGGAGGAAATGGGACTGAAATTTCTGTGGATAAAATTCCCTTATCAATCAAACTAGGAGATTTTTCTATTCTTTTTTATTGGAAAAATGGGAGGAAATGTAGAGCCTACCTCCTCATAGTGCTTGATGTAGCCAACCCCTGTGTTTCCTCCTGTGAAATTGCTTTCTACCAATCTTGTAGACTGCCTGATTGTATCGTGTAGGATTCCTATGTGATCCTGTAGGATTTCTTATAAGATCCTGTAGGAAGTCCCGCATAGGAAAAAACGAAGTTTTCCTCTCCTGTAGGTTGCTTGGGGACGAGGGCGATTTTTCTAGAGTTAGCCTCAAGAAGATGAATGCATGAGTGCATGGGGATCAACGTTTATTTCCTATTATTGTCGAGTTGAGTGAGGTGGTGTGCTGGCATCCGAGGTACGAATTTCTGTTTTTGGACCGTTGGTCCCCACTACCACATCATCATTCCCCTCAACTCGTAATCAACTCCCACTTCAGGCATCTGTAATCTCAACTACTTCTGATCGCATTCTCCTTTTCTTTGACTTGATTGTTTCCACGTGTGTGAGGACTAACTATTTTGTCCTGGTTGACTGAACGAAGGTGGCAAAGTGAACTGGCCACCTTTCGCTTATAAACCAACTCGTTCACAACCTTTACATATTTTTATTACATTATGCAAATGAGAGAGTGAAGAAGGATACTTACCTATGGTAACAATACCTTGCTGCAGTTTGTTGAAGAAATGAGGTTTTTGTTGTATGTTGGTTGCATGTGATCTCTCCTTTTTTCCTTTTTTTTATTGTCCTTTGATGATTTTCTTGATGTGCATGTACCTGGTGTTGAAGATTATGGTGTTGCTTTTGCTCTTGAGCTTCTTCTACCCTTGGATCTCCATGCTGGAAACTAACTGCAACTTATGATTTTTATTCTTTGGGATATGCTGCTACAGGATTTCCTACAGGATGTCTTGTAGTTGCTTCTCCCTCAAAATTTTCAATCATTTCTACTGCTGGGACCTGATGATGATGACCATGGACAGAGAGGAGGTCTAGGGGTGTGTGAATAATGAGAAATAACCTTCAGGTGTTGTTCCCATTTTCTCTATGTCTCATATTTTTTCTATGTGTTTTTTCTTGAAGACTATAATATTTTGAAAACTAGTTTTTTTAATGATGAATGCAGTGGTGATCAAGGTGGAGAGAGGTATGGTAACGAAGTAGTGATGTATGGATTTTAATTTTTCTGACATGGGAAGGTAATTTCCTTGCCCTAGGGTTACTTCCTTTAGGATTTCCAAGCCACTGTAATTCCTACAGGATCATTCTATAGGTTTTCAGGGGATCTTGTAGGTTTACAAGGAATCCTATAGAAAACACAGTACCCTTGCAAATTGAGGCAAATGAGTGAAAAAAATGAAAGGAATGGTAGAATGATGAAGGATAATGAATGGAGAATAAAAATACGAGTGGAATATGTCCCTTTTGATTCTCCTTTTCTCTCTGATCGTCCTCTTGCTGACCTGCAAACAATTTTTCATGCTTTTCTTTTCTCTCTTTTTTTTTTTTTTTTTTTTAAAAACAACTAGTCTGCCTCCAAGAGGTTTTCATCCTAGTTGCTTGCCCTGGGTGCCTCAAGAGACGTTTTCACCCAGAGATCTTTTTATTTCTCTTTTTCTTTTTTCTTTTTTTTGACACCATTGGGCCGCCCCAAGAGGTTTTTAACCCAATAGTGGGACTCAGGCACCTCATGGAGGTTTTTACCTGAGTCTCCTTATTTTTTTTATTTCTCAGTGACTTGATGAGGTAGGATTCGAGGCTTGCTCCACCACCATCACTATTTTATTGATACCATCAATGAACTCTTGCTTTGACAATGCCCTTTTGTAAATTTTCAATTTGTGCCCATTAACAAGTAAAGTAATGGCCTCTGCATCTATGGTTTTGATTTGCACTGAACCATCATCATGACATCTTTCTATAGCATAAGGCCCTAACCATATTGTCCTTAACTTACCCTTAAAGTCTTTATATCTCGAGTCATATAACAAAGCCCAATCACCTTCTTGAAATTTCTTATCTTTGATGTTCTTATCATGCCAGATCTTCCTCTGAATTTGAGTTACCTTTGCGTGTAGGAGGGCCTGCATTCTAAACTCATCTAAACCATTCAACTAGAGAAATATGCCTTTTTGTGCATTGCTGAGATCTAGATCTAGTTGCGTTGTCATCCTCAATGTATTATAATCAAACTCAATGGACAACATGGCCTTTTTCCCATAGACCAGCTCATAGGGTGTGAATCCAGTGGTGGTATTCTAGGTGGTATTATAGGCCCAAGTGGCCTCAATAGTCTATCTTCCCATTCTTTCCTACTACTGCTAACCACTTTGGTTAAGATGCCCTCAAGCACTCTGTTGGTCACCTCCACTTGCCCATTAGCTTGTGGGTGATAGGGAGTGGAGGTATTATGCTTGATCTTGTGTTGGCTTAGCAAGTCTTCAATCATGTTGGAGGTAAAATAGCTACCTTGATCAATGACTAGTTCTCTAGGGTACCCAAACTTGTAAAATGCATTCTCCCTTAAGAACTCAGCCACCTTCTCCTCTGTTGTTGCCTTGATTTCCTTGGTTTCATCCCACTTAGTCAAATAGTCAGTGCAAAAATGATATACTATGTTTGCTTGGAAGGAGGGTCAATAGGTCCAATGAAGTCCATGCCCCACTTTTCAAATGGCTCGAAAATCACTTGAGGTTGCAGAGGCATTTCATCTCTTGGATTAGGCTTTCCCATCCTTTGGCAACGATCACACTGACTAGTATATCTTTTCACATCTTGATGAAGAGTGGGCCAATAATAACCATCTTGTAACACTTTAA
Source organism: Pinus taeda (assembly GCA_000404065.3). Lineage (NCBI taxonomy): Eukaryota > Viridiplantae > Streptophyta > Pinopsida > Pinales > Pinaceae > Pinus > Pinus taeda. Next base: position 59,569 of record APFE031078327.1, on the reverse strand, counting down.
ATGTTGTCCTCTTTGTTGCAAAGTGACCTCCACATGGCCCATCATGACAAGTCAAAAGGATGTCAAATACTTCCTCCTCCCTGACACATCTTCTCAAAATTTGATTTGGGCCTAGTTTGAAGAGGTTGCACCCAATCCATCTCAATGCTTTGAGTGGAAATTTTGGAGGGTATATGCGTGCAAAGTCATTTTTACTAGTGATCCCAGTTTGGAAAATTTCAAGTGAAACTTTAGGAGCCATTTTGAGACCTTAAATGACCAATTTTTGTGGTCCCGACCTTACTATGGACCTAAATTCCATAATCTACACATCAATACCTTTCAAATGGTGTAAGAACCGCCTTAGTCGAAACTCATATGAGAAATTTATGACTCTCGAAAGGTGACCTATAGAAATTCACCACCATAATTCGAAGGAATGCCATGTCAGCCCTCGTTACTCATGGAAAAGGGAATAGCCACATGGACACTATGAAGAAGACCCTAGAAGGGTTGAGTTGTAACTCATATTGAGGGTTGAACGGGTCAAATTTAACACCTAGTTGGCTATCAGGGTAATGTTACAACTAGGCCACTAGGAGAAAATGCGATTTCATTCTATTCGAGTGCATTTTTATTCAATAAATGTGCAGAGTGGATAAAGAGAGAGCAAACGAAGAGGGTTTGAGTATTGTAGCCAGTGTTAATAATATCGCTAAGATATCGGCAATTTTCGGAAATATCACGATATTTTCAGCAAGTTGAAATATTGCCAATAAAATATCGTGATATTTCCTTGCCGGAAAATATCACGATATTTCTGAAATATTGTCGATATCTCAACAAAATATCACACAACGACATAAAAAATCATTGGGCAGGCTGGGCTGCAGCTAGAAAAGGCAATTTGTTCATTTCATTTGCTCATTTTCGTTTCAGAGTCTTGGAGAAGGAAGGGGAAGAGCTTTGGGGTGGTTTTCAAGGAGGGATTGAGAATCAAACATTCATTATCACCACCAACTAAGAAATTTTTGTGGATCAAAGATTGAAGAATAGTGATACAAACTTCATTTCTTCCATTAACAGGTATGTTCTTAAAAGCCCTTGTGTTTTTGAAAAGAGAGCCCATACAGGTGAGTAAAATTTGAAACAATGTTTTGGAATAACCTTTTCGAGTTTTTAAACCCAACGTTTCTGACTTCTATGTGAGTCCATCTTCAGGGAAACGCTCAGATTTCTTGAGAGGATTGGTGTGGATTTAGGCAAAGAAATGCAAAGATATATATAACAATGGATGAGGGGAGTGTTCTTGAGTCAATTGTTAGGAATTTAATTTTAATTTTTAATATAATTTATTAGGTTAATTTAAGAGATAAAATTAACTAGTTAGGATATAATTTTTTATTATGCAAGTTAAATGCGTGAAGAAATCTTTCTTTTTATAAATTGATTAATTTATTAATTCTTTGTATCTATTATTCTCATAATAATAATATTTAATTAATTAAGACTTGTACCTTATTCAAAAAACTAATTTATATTATTTTTTTAATAATGTTAAACAATAATCTAAGGAATATGATTTTTATAAATAAATTAATGTTCAGTTTATTAGATTCTTTTCTAATGAGTTAAATTTAATTAATTAGGATATAGCTATTCTATGTTAATTAGAAATGTGAAATAGTAAAAAAAAATTATCTTGGTTTCTTATTACTTAAGCTTTAATTTATCATACCTATTTTTTTATTTAATAACTTTTTTAATTATTCTTTATTAATTATGAAGAAGTCATTATGAGCTATAATAATTAATCTAAGTTAATAAGATTAAAAGTATAAGTTAATGTTAAAGTAATTAGATAGGTTGTTATGAGAGGCATGATTTAATTAAGGGTTTCCAGGTGGCTGATTATAGAACCTTCAGCATGGACCCTATAACACTATTAGAAAAATTGTACATTCACCAGAGGAAGGGTCCTTTGCTGAGTCTACGATTTTGCTAATAGTGTTATAGGGTGCTTTGCTAAAGGTCCTATAATCAGCAACCCCTGGTAACCCTTAATTAAATCATGTCTCTCATAACAACCTATCTAAAACTTAAACATTACTATAATTTTAAATCTTAATTAACTAGATTAAATTATTCTAAACTCATAATGAGTTTTTTCCCAATAATTAATAAAAAAAAATTATTAAATAAAAAAAATTAGGTATGATAATTAAAACTTAAGTATAAAGAACCAAAAATAACAAAGAATCACCACTAATTTTTACATTTCTAATTAACATAGAAAAAATACTAATTTACATTTCTTAATTAACATATGAAATAAAACGAAAAAAACCAAAATAAAAATAATTATTATTCATCTTCTAATTAACCATAGAATAGTTTATATTCTAATTAATTAAATTTAACTCATTACAAACAAAACAAAAAGATCTAATAAAACTTAATATTCCATTTATTTGTAAATCATCTACACTTAGATTATTGTTTTTACATTATTAGAACTTAAATAATAATTAGTTCTTTGAATAAGGTATAAATTTAAATTAATTATATATTTTAATTATGAAAATAATTGATAAAAGAATTATTTTTTTTTTTTTTATTTTTTTTTTTTTTTTTTTTTTTTTTTTTTTTTTTTTTTATTTATTTATAAAAAAAGAAAAGATTTCGTCAAGCAATCTAACTTTGCATAATAAAAAATTATATCCAATTAATTAAATTTATCTCTTAAATTAACCTAATAAATTATATTAAAAATTAAATTAAATTCCTAACAGCGAACCCAAGAACACTCCTCTCCTCCATCATTATATATATAACTTTGCATTTCCTTGCCCTAATCCACGCCAATCTTCTCAAGAAATCTGGGCGTTCCCCTGAAGATGGACTCACATAGATCACATAGAAGTCTAAAATGTTGGGTTTAAAAACTTTAAACAAGCTATTCCAAAACATTTTTTCAAACCCTTGTGTTAATGATATTTTTCATAGATTTAGGGTTATGCTTACTTGCCTCTTTGCCTAACGAAATTTCTTTCTTCTTCTTTTTTCCATATTTTGACAGCGAGCTTCATTTCTTTTTTTAACTTTTTTATGCTCCCTCTTATTGCCATTTTTCATTCACATGGAAAATAATGTAGTAAAAAATTTATTTTTTAAAATGAGGTGGTTATTACTTATTATTTTTTGTGTATGGATGTTTAATGTCAATTTTTGGTTTTTTGGTGCCCTAGGTTTGAATTAGTTCACTACAAATATGCCAAAAACCTTGGACCCATTTTGGGAATATGGGGAGCCTGATGGTGGAACAAATCGGGCATATCTATCATGCAAATTGTGTGGGATCAAGATGACAAAGGGGTTACGCGATTGAAATACCATCTAGCTAGACTCCCTGGACATGATGTTGGGCTTTGTACAATTTCTAGTGCGGAGCTTATACAAAAATTTCTTAAAGCAATTGATGAAAAAGTCGAAAAGAAGGAAGAGGTAGAAAGAAACAAGGTTGAACATGCAAGGAGATCTTTCGAGATATCTTCCTCTGATTTTGAGGGTGAGGGTAGTGGGAGGGACTCCACAGCGTCACCTGCTAATGATCATGTTACTAGGAGTGGCAGGTCATTATTTTTTGTTCCACGAACAGGACATGGAACACAACTTTCCATAAAATTAGTTGTTAAAAAAGGGAGAAGCAAGAAGAAGATAGATTTACTGGGAGGTGTCTTTTCTGGAGCGACTTATCTCTCAACATCACCAAAACTAATCTATTTGGCAGCCAATGGGTGATGTTTGTTATGAGCCCAGGGTACACAATTGCTACGTATGAAGAGTTGCGGGGACCAATCCTTCAAGCAAAAAAGCAAGACATCAACTCTATATTGGTGGAGGAGTTGAAACAGACATGGGAAGTGTCTGGATGCATAATGATGTCTGATGGTTGGGCAGATGGGAAGGGTAGGACCCTTCTAAATTTCTTGGTACATTGTCCTAAAGGTACCATGTTTATTAAATCAGTGGATGCATCGACACATAAAAGATGCAGCAATGACATGTGAGCTGTTAGATGGGGAAGGGTAGGACCCTTCTAAATTTCTTGGTACGTTGTCCTAAAGGTACCATGTTTATTAAATCAGTGGATGCATCAACACATGTAAAAGATGCAACAATGATCTGTGAGTTGTTAGATGGGTTCATCCGGGATATTGGTGTGCAGAATGTGGTGCAAGTCATAACAGATAATGCCGTTGATTATATATCTACCAATAGGATGCTTATGAAAAGGCACCGCACATTGTTCTGGACTCTATGTGCAGCACATTGTATCGATTTGTTGTTTGAGTATACGGGGAAACTCTCCTTCGTCAAGGAGGTGATTAATATGGCTAGGAGCATCCCCAAGTTTATATATAACCATGCTTTTGTGCTTAGCCTCATGAGGAGATACACTATAAACAAGGAGTTGCGGCGTCATGCAATCACACGTTTTGCCACCAATTGTATTACTCTTCAGTGTTTGCTTCAATGTTAGTTTGAGTTGAAGTGGATGTTTATTTTTTATCAATGGTGTGATTGTATGATACTGCAGGAGACAGGACAGGGGAGCCATTGCAAAAATGGCGTACACTTACACATTTGGCAAGGAGTAGAAGAAGTGTGCGACGTTAGTGAACCTATAGTAAAGGTTCTGAAATTGGTAGATGGGGACAAGCCTGCGATGGCTTATTTCTATGAGGCCATGGATAAGGCCAAGAAGGCCATTCGTTCTTATTATGCAGACAAGGGTTATATTATGCTTGATAAACATATGATGTTATGGGATGTGATTGATAGTCGGTGGACATGGATGCTTCATCGACCCATTCATGCAGCATCACTCTTCCTCAACCCCGCATTTTCATGCAAATGTGCCTTTAATTTTGATGGTGAGGTGATGGAAGGGCTCCATTCTTATATTCAGAGGATGGTACCTGATGCTAAGCTTCGTAGCAAAATCAATCTCAAGATATAGTTTTATCGGGATTGTGTTGGCCTATTTGGCTTTGATGATGCTATTAGGGAAAAGACCCTCTTCATGCCACGTAAGTGAAAAGTCATCACCCATTAGAATTTTAAATTTAGAATTTACTTATTTATAATTTTAGATTTTTAAAATTCAATTATGTAACTTTTATTTGAAAGTTTTTTATGTTTTAAGTTTTTTCTTTCTTTTGTTGTAGATGTTTGGTGGTGAAGCTATGGTGCAAGGGCACCAAATTTGCAGAACTGGCCATAAGAATCCTGAGTCAAACATGTAACTCTTTAAGGTGTGAGCACAATTGGAGTGCATTTGAAAAAATACACTCAAAAAAACGCAACAAGTATATCTTTGAACTTCAGCGTTCAGTTGAGCAATTACATTTATTGTAATTTTAAATTTTAAATTTATGACCCTCAAGTGTTGGAGTTCATTAGTTTTTCTGACACTCTTACAAGTTGGAGTTCTCACGCCTCAATGATTTAGTGTATGTGCATTATAATATCTGACTTGGAGTGCAGCAAATAGAAGCACCAATGGATCCAAAGACTTAGTGTATGTGCATTACAATATCTAACTTCGAGTGAAGCAAATAGAAGCACCAATGGATCCAAATGTCATTTCCTTAGACAATATTGATGCATTGTCTCAGTGGAGGGTGGAGTCTAAGGTGCCTATCTTGGAGGAGTCACCTACATGGTTAGAGGCAGAGGAACCAATAAAATAGGGGCAGCAAGAGGAAGACTCGAGGGAGGAGGAGCAAGAGGAAGAGGAGTAGGAGACTCTAGGAGCATCAACGTCAGCACCATCTGCTATAGATATAGGATAGCACAACTCCATACCCAGCAGTCGTTATTTGACAATAGATGCAGGGGCAAGATCTTCCTCTGTTAGGGGCAGGCCTAGCAAATAGCCCATCATGTTTTCCCGTAAAAAGGGGAGAAGGCACTAATTTCAGATAGATAACTGCTAGTTTTATTTGTTTGCTACATATGGCTCATGACGATGAAATACTTTTATATATGTGATGTTATTTTGTATTGGTTCTCCACATTCGAGTCCTTAATTAGACAATTATAAGGGATCAATAGGATTTCATATCGTCTTTGATGTATCATTTTTATTTTACATCCACTACATCATATATATCAGTTCTTTCTTCATATTTATGTGCTAATGTGTTTATTTCATGTTGTTATTGTTTTATATGTTTAAAAATCTGAATAAATTGGGAATCTATATATATTATATATATTTATATAATTATATATATATTATAATGCATTTTTTATGTTTGTCGATATTGTCGATAAAATGTTTTCTGGACCCTCGCCGATATTTTGCCGATACCAATATTTTCAACACTAATTGTAGCAACCCACAAGCCACAATTTTCACTTCTTTGTACTTGCATCCATTTCCATTTAGAGAAGGAGAGAGCTGAATAACCTCACCTTCCAACTAGGTTTTCTCTTACAAGGGTTTCTCGATTCATATCTTGTGTTATTATGGTTGTGATGATTGTAATTATGTCTGCTACCTATTTGTTGTATTTTATATATTGCATGCATAAGCATACAACAATAATTAAAAAATCTAGAAATCTAAGGAAATATTAACATTCATAGTCTAGATTTCAAATTTTCATTATATCTTTGTAGAGTCTAGATTTCAAATTTTCATTATATCTTTGTAGAGTCTAGATTTCAAATTTTCGTTATATCTTCGTAGAGTCTAGATTTCAAATTTTTGTTATATCTTCGTAGATCTATTATGCAAACTATCCAGTGGAATATCCATGACAGTTGACATATCAAAAAATTTATAAGATATTTTTCAAAGAAAAATGAGTTATTTCAATATTTCAAAAATACAATCAAAATCAAAATGTATGTTGTGTTGTTGTCCTTCCTTGAAGTCTTTTGAATTTTAAATAATTCCATCTCATCAAAGCTATAAACAAATTTTTAACATATTACAAGTGTTTCTCTAACATTAAACTCCCATAAATATGTGTTAAAGCATGAAAAAGATACATGCCAAAAAGATGTTTTTATGTCATTTCTCCCAACCACCCAAGATAAATCCAATTGACAAAGTTGCTTCTTTAGATAACTTGTCAACCTCACCATTTATTTCTATCTAGTAAGTGCAAAAGTGATATTATTAAATGAGTACCACCTTGAGAACCCTTTTCAATCTTTGAAAAGGAACCAAATTCTTAATAAAACTTTTACCATTAATTCAATCCATTAAAATCTTTGAATATATGAATATTTCTAGGGTATCAATAATAGGTCATCTATTTGTTACACATTTCAAAGGAATATACAAAGCCATAAATGTAGTCTTGTTGTTTGTGCCTTGAGCTCCTACATAAAATAAATAAAACTATACAAATATGAATAACATACCTCCAATTCCTCACTTTCCTTCCCAACACGCTATCAAATAACCCCTGTCCTTTTGAATAATCTATTTCAATATTTCTAATGATTTTTCAAGTCTTTATCTTTTTAGATGTGTAGCACCACTTTAAGAAAATTTGATTTTGATTTGCTATCATCCCACATTCTCTTTCCATTCTTTTAAATATCATGTAGGTTTTTTTTTTTTAATATATAATCTCCAGATGACAAAGCAAGGAAGAGCTTTGTGATTAGTTATGGATTCATTAAAGAACCAACTTTTAAAGCACTCTATCGAGGACTATTCCTAAAATAATTCCTTCCAAACGTCTTTGGAGATGAAAGGTTATAAGCTTTATTACCATGATAGTAAAGATTACAAGTTTTAACATCATATAACATAATTGCTATAACACTAAAACTCATTTAGCTATGGACCATCAAAAGTGCTCTACTTAATGCAAGTTGTTTCCTATTGGCCACATGACCATTACCCTAACAAGATGACTTCAAACCAATTGTGTCACGAGATGGCATACAACACATCCTAGAACCATATAAGAAAGCATGTATGCCTAATTAGTTGCACCCATAATGCAAGAAAAAAATAAAGACAAAATGTGAATTAACTATTGGAATGAAGAAAAGGAAATTGCTTGATTGTTTGAAAACTCAAATTACAAAAAATTACAAAAAGCAATAAACGAGTGAACAATGAACATTTTGAGTCTAATCTTGTATATGAAGCAACAATAAGAAGTAAAATTTTGAGCCAAAAGCAATAAACGAGTGAACAATGAACATTTTGAGCCTATCTTGTATATGAAGCAACAATAAGAAGTTAAATTTTGAGCCAAAGCTTGCATATGAAGCAACAACAAAAAAGTTAATATGTCCCTAGCATGAAGAAAAGTCTCCCTACTTACTCTAAAGGCACAAATTAGGAAAAATGGATCAAAGAAATGCCAAGAAAATAAGGAATAGAAAAGAGCAATTAGTACAATAGAGAAATACTTGTCCACCATTCAAAAAACCCCTATTTATGGATGTGACACGGGTGAATGAGTCTAGTTTCAAAAAGACATGGTTGACATTGACAACCATGCTATGATGACATACTCCTCCCTAGCAATCGTTCATATGACTAAAATCCCTGCTTCGGGATCAACTTTGTAGGAAATGTGCAAAAGCTTTATCAAATGAAATCTCGCCACCTTATAATGCACTAACAATATTATAAGGAACAAAAAAAAATTAACGTAAGGGATTTGACTTCCTTGGAAAGAAGAGAGACTTGCTTCCTTGCGTACTACTTTTGCACATATTAGACAACTTAGCCATAAGAGATCTCATCTTCGTTTGACATGCACAATTGTTAATGTCCTTGCTAGTGTGAGTTGCATTCAAGGTGCATTGACCCAAGATTCCAATAATTCCATGACAATTGTTGTATTGCTAAAGAGAAAATTAGTATATGAAAATGCATGCTTGTCATGATGTACTTGTTATGTTGCATCAAAGAAATGGATGTGATGCTTGTGCTTTATGACTTAAGAAAAACACCATCCTATAGACATGAATGCATTGTCATTGATCGACATTGGGAGATTATCTTCCAAAACATTTCCATAAATGAAGCTAACACCACAATGGCTCCTAAACTCATGGACATTTCTACAAATAATTGTTATGTATCAAATACCTAAAATACCACAAAAATAGAAAGAAGAATTGCCTAAGGAATCAAGGACAATGAGCAAATAAGAAACAACTTCAAGGGGGAAGCCTCCTTTTAATATATAACTAATGCATAAGATGAGATCATTTCTAGAATTAGGTATCCTTGCCATATATAGGAGACAAAGGGTACAATTACAATTAAGGAGCCTGGCCAACCATTAAAGGGCCTTGCTAACCAATAATGACAACACCAATATAATGATAGAAATATGATATCTCAGTCTTCTAGGTCTTTACATGCCCCTCCCATTCGAACAAGCATTTTACTCAATGCATGAAGAACTCACCTTCCCATATTGTATTGTTTATTGGCAAGCTCTTCCACTTTATGAGGTACTTAGTAGTTGATTGATTCCACAGTTGCTTGGTCCATGTTCTAATGATTGTTTCATGTTCTAGTATGATTTTCCCTTCTCTATCAATCTCTGCAAAATAGTTTGAATGTGGATCTTGTCACTAATTACCTTCTTTCAATAAAAAAACATATAAGAGTAGATGAATGTGTGAGGATGAAGGCAACTCTAGTTTGTAAGCGATACTACTAATCCTCTATAATAACTTATAAGGACCATAGTACTTGGGTGTTAATTTATTGTCCTTTTTTTGTTATTTGAGATAAATATGTTATGTTTATATCGTTGCATCCTCAAAAACACCTAATCAATCTAGTCCTGGAGGAAAATGGATATATCTTATTCTTGGGGATTGGGATAAGCCTCCAATAATCAAGCTGAGTTGTACAGTGTTCTTCAAGGATTAATCCTGGCCAAATCCCTCTCTGTTAGGTCGCTCATCATTGTGGGAGAGTCTAACAATATTATCAGACACCTTAATCTTGGCTCAACTCTAGCTAATACTAAACTAGATTTTATATATCAAAGAGCCATGAATTATATGTTTATTTTTCAAAACACTCGAGCTAAACATGTACTTAGAGATCTCAACTCTCAAGTGAACTCACTAGCCAAGCCTGCAATTCTCTTGGTCCCTGGAACCATGATAGTGAATGGAACTACGAAAGAGGCCCCAATCCCCTAAATTGCATTTATGTTAAAATTAAAATCATGTCTTCCCATTCAATTCAAAGTACAAGAGCATTCCCCGTGCCTTTGAATGTGGGCGTGATCTCTATGCAAACCACCTCAAGTCTCACTCAAATCTTACGTAATCCACCATCACACAATAGGACACTCTTCATTTATATATGAGAATTAAGGTGATCATCCATGCATTTTTTGTGCAACGGGTCTGATCCATGGCTTTAACGTCAGCACACCATCCCTGCATGTTAATTTTTGGTATGTTCTATGCTTAAGAGCAATTTACTTCAAATTCTTAATTAGCCCAATATCAATATCCAGTTTAGCAATAACATCAGCATAATAGTAAAATGCATATAGAACATAAACATAAATAGTGGAAGACAAGCCAAGACAAGAGGACACAAGATGTGGCACTAGCGAGGGACAAACCCCAATGTGGGGAAACCCTTGATCAATTCTTCTTATATTCTTCAATAGTTCAGCAGAGAGAGAGATAGTACAAATATACAAATCTGATATTTTATGACAGCAACAGCAAACCCTAACCAACAAAGTCAATGATGGTCAAACATGTCAAATTTGACCTCCAAATCAACTTGATCAAAGTTCATTCAATTCGGCCTCCAATAGCAAGATGAAACAGTCCGAAAAAACAGTCAAACATTGGTCAACAAAAGTCAACCTGCAGCGAGCAACTAGAGAAGTCTACGCTGATCAAACCAGAGGTCAAATCACCTTGGTTTGCATGCCCAAATTTGTGGCCTACCAAGGAGAAGCAGCCTCACCCAATCCACAATCAAGGAGGTCAATGATGTCCAAAATAGTCTCCCTACAGCGTCAGTCAAACCTAGTCAACGCAACCCTAAATAAAAATCTGACTCCTTCCTTCGCACGTGTGAGAGATGCTACCCCAATCTGCGTACCCCATCAAGTGAGGAGAGATAAATGAGTGAAGATGAGATGATGGAATAATGATATTAGGTCTCCTCCTTTTATATGCAACAATGAGGTTGAGCTGGGGGTGAAAATGTTTGTTTTGCTTGTTGGTCAACCTTGATAATTAGTCAATAATACAAATAAATTCATATCTCCATATATACATGTCGGAATCGGATGATATTTAGATCAATCCTACACCTTTCGGAGAGAGGAATCCAAGAAAAATATCAACTGCCATACGCTGACCCATATGGAGTTTGGCCTTAGTTGCCAATTTTTTTAACACTCCCTCTCAACTAGGGAGAACTCCATCTGCAAATCCATTTGCCAGTCGGTACTATCTCTGCCATCAATGCACCTCTCTACTGAACCATGAAGAAGAAGTGATCGAGAATGTATCATACCATTCTCTACTGACCCGAAGTCAGTTCCAGATAAAAGAGAATGTCTCATACCACTCTGACTGACCCGAAGTCAGTTCCAATGAATAGAGTGTATCATACCACTCTTACTGACCCGAAATCAATTCCAATTGATCCCAGATCAATATCATCCTAGCATAGGGAGTACAGTAGTACATGATGCGTCCATCAGTAGTACTATGGTCCCTATCATCATTTCCCTACTCATTGACCAAATGAAAGGTACTTCCCATGAGTCCCAAACTGCATGGCTAGGATGTCTCAGCAAGAGAAGGATAAACCACTCATCCTGCCTACATGTCGCCACAGGCTATCATAGGGGAAAGTTGAACCACTCACCCTGTACACAGCAAACCACTAGGGGAAGGTTGAACCACTCGCCCTATGGTTGCTCATTGCTCCAAGAGGTACCCCAAGCCCCCCGAAGCTCCTAGAGCTCAATGTCCATATCATACAAGACCCTCATAAGAGGGTCTCTCCACGACTCCTAGTCGTTCTCGGAAAAGTCAAGAATTTGGCCTTCCCCAGGGGCTTTGTCAGAATGTCAACAACCTACTCATCAGTCCCAATGTGATGGAGCCTTATTGCTCCTCGTTGTACCATATCCCGGATAAAGTTGTACCTGATATCGATGTGCTTGGAGCGATCATGAAATACAGGGTTCACTGATAATCGAATCCCACTCTAGTTGTCGCAGAGGGTCACAGTGGTATCCAACACATGTCCAAACAGCGCATTAAAGAGCAGCTTCCTCAACCAAGCAACTTCACATGAGGCCATACTCGCAGCTATGCATTCGGCCTCAGCGATACTTAAGACAACCGACTTCTGCTTCCTTCTCATCCAGGATAGCGAAGCATAACCCAAAAAGAAACAGCGCCCAGAAGTGCTCTTGTGATCCACTACACTGCCAGCCCAATCAACATCTGAATAACCATGCAGCCTGACATCTCCAACAGTGTATCTCAATCCATGAGTGATTGTGCCCCGAAGATATCTCCGAAGATTCTTGGCACCAATCCAATGTGTGTGATGAGGCTCAACCATATATTGGCCCAACGTATTAACTACAAAACATATATCCGGACGGGAGTTCACCAAGAACATCAGTGCTCCTATGAGTTGAAGATACTCAGAAGCATTTCCCAATTTAGGTTAGCACTACCACATAACTTCTTAAAGTTAAGTTCCATCGGGATAATCACAGGCTTGCAATCCACCATCCCAAATCTTTCCAATATCTTCACAACATATTTTCGTTGAGATTGGAAAATTTCTCCTGGCTTTTGCCAGACCTCCAACCCTAGGAAGTAATGCATTGGTCCTAGGTCCTTCATCTCAAATTCGGAAGCCAACTCCCTCTTACATTTGTGAATGAGAGAGGCTTTGCACCTGTCAGAAAGAAGTCATCCACATAAAGTACCAGTATGAGAGGTTTATCATCTTCAACCTTAAAGTAAAGGTCTGAATCGACTTCACTCCTAGTGAATCTCAACGTCATCAGATAATTATCAATCCTCTCATACCAAGCCCAAGGTGCTTACTTCAAGCCATCGAGAGCCTTCTTCAACCTGCATACATGAGATTCTCGATCATGAACCTCAAACCCCTTGGGTTGTTCCACATAGACTTCCTCTTTGATTGAACCATGCAAGAAAGCGGTCTTGACATCCATATGATGTAGGTTCCATCCTTGCGAAGAAGCAAGGGCTATGATCGAGCGGATGGTGGTGTATCGGGCAACAGATGCAAATATTTCATCGTAATCTACACCTTCATTTTGAGAGAAGCCTCGAGAAACAAAGCAAGCCTTGAACTTTTCAACGCTTCCATCAGCTCCATGCTTGATTTTGTAGAGCCACTTGGAAGTGACAACCGATTTGCCCTGGGGTCTAAGTACCACATCCCAAACATCATTCTTCATAATAGACTCATACTCTTCATTCATAGTATCCTTCCAAACTTGTTGCTTCACGGCTTCTTCAAATGATGAAGGTTCATTTTGAATGATAGTGCTCATGGCGGTCAAGTATCCTTGATCCCTGTTCGGTTTCTTGCTCTCACAGAAAGTCTCCCTCAGTGCAATATGTCTATCAGCATCTTCGAGAGTCTCCCTAAGCCATGAGGGTCTCCTCTTGGAGGAGGAGGGCTCTTGGGGAGGAGGATCAATAGGATCCATAGGTTCATCAACATCTGACATCGTCTCGTCCACTTTTTCACCCTGTCTTTCGGTGTCTGCTTCTTTGTCCTTCCTTGGGATAGGAAGGTTGTTGATCTTGCTAAGAGCCATATCTTCGTCAAAGGTGACATCATGACTTATCTCAACTTCCCTTTGACTAGCCACAAATTCTACAGCCCTTAGAATTTTCGCTATAGCCCACAAAGATACCTTTCTTCCCAGATGCACCCAAAATTTGCTTCTTTTCTCTTTCAACGCATGAAAATATACGGGACTTCTAAAAATTCTAAAATGAGAGACATCGGGTTTCTTACCAGTGAACATTTCTTCGGGAGTCTTGGAGTCCAATGCTTGATGAGGGCATCGGTTTTGAACATACACGGGAGTATTTGCAGCTTCGGCCCATAGAAACTTCGGAAGCCCTTGATCATAAAGCATGGCACGAATAGCTTCCATAATAGTATGATTCTTCCTTTCGGCCACACCATTCTGCTCGGGAGTGTATGGTGTTGTGGTCTCCCTCTTAATGTCAGCTTCTCCGCAATAGCCATGGAATTCATTGGATTCATACTCAATCCCATTATTAGTCCTCAATATCTTGATTCTCTTCTCGGATTGATTTTCGATCATGGCTTTGAAGTGGCGGAACCAAGTGAACACTTGAATATTCTTTTTCAAGAAGTAGATCCAAGTCTTGCAAGAATAGTCATCCGTAAAGGTGAGATAATAAAAGTATCCTCCCAAGGAGTTTACAAGCATCATACCAAATATGTCATAGTAAATAAACTGCAATATATCAGTGGTCTTGCTATTACTTGAAGGAAATGGTGCCCTTGTAAGTTTTCCTTCGACACATCTTGGACATAGCTTCATGCTCTACTTTAGACTCAGGCATACCTGTCACCATCTGTCTCACATCAGGAAGAGCCTTATAATGAAGATGGGCAAACCTCTTATACCATAGTTCGGATTGTAGAGATATGTCGCAAGACATGGCTCCTAATGGACTTCCTCCAACTTGATACAAAGTGTCAACCCGGAACACTAGAGTAGAAGCATCTTTAAAATTCTTTTTTCCAAACACATACCTTTCCATCGATGAATGCCACGTTGTATCCTTTGTCTTCCATTGCTGAAATGGACACCATGTTCTTCATGAGATCAAGTACATATAGAACTTCTTGTAAATGAATCGTGTTACCCTGATTCAATTGAAGTGTAACATTCCCTACTCCCTTCACGAGATAGGTGGCATCATCTCCAAGAATAATCTCCAAATTTGTCTCCTCCTTTATCAGATTAAAGAGAGCTTCCTTATTCCCGGTGAAGTGCCTTGAGGCACCACTATCAATTAGCCAATTCCCCAAAGAGTCAGGAGGAGAGGTAGTGGAGAGGGTCGATATAAGATAGTATTCATTTTGCTTATTGTTCACAACATTTGATTATTCATACTTGGAGTTCCTTGCTTTCTTGGAGGGTTGACCATTTCCTTGATGTCCCACATTCCTTTTTCTTTTGCCATTGAACCTGCCATTCCTTTGATTGTTGTTGTCGAAGTTGTCCTTGGAGTGATTATGATCATCATCATGTGATGTGTCCCTTCTATTTGGACACTCCCTCGCATAGTACCTGATGCAAGAGCATCTGGCTCATAAATATGATTGTATTTTAGTAGTCATAGCGGGTCTTGTGTTTTAAAGAAATTGGTTTCCTAAGTATTAAATTAACGTAATTATTAAGGTTTTTAAGTAAGTTTATGAGAGATATTAAGAATAGGAATTAATTAGATATTGTGAGGAATATTGTAATGTTCCCAAATGTTGAAGAACATGAAAGATTTAGGCTAGTTAAGATTCCATAAGGATTGAGAGATTTGAAAATCAATTGTAGAACTAAAGAAGATCATGATTTGTAGAACTAAAGAGGATCCTTAGGGATTAGTTGAGTTGAAAGTGGACTTAGAGAATATTCAAGATTTAGTTCAAAAGATTAAGAATTTGAACTGAAATGGGTTACAAAACCTTTTATATAAATGTAAGCCTAAAAGGCATAAAGTTAGTTCGTTAGTTAGTTAGTTAGAGAGTTAGTGAGTCAGTGAGTTAGAGTGAGAATCAGAGTTCAAAGATTAGATAGGATTTCATTGTAAGCCTACAGGTAGGAAAGGAAAAAAGGCCACTAATTAGAAAATCAGGCCAGAGAGAGATTCATTATGTAAATAATTGTTTATAAAAATAGAGGATTCGATTCTTGAGTTGTGTGGTGTGTGTTGATTAATGGAATTATAGATTGTGTGTGAATTAGAGTAATTCTGCATAATATATATATGCAAGTGGAATTAAAGCAGATCGCAGAGGTGGAGAATGAAGGATAGTGGTATGATCGTTTAAATCTGATTGAAGGATCAAAGTTGAAGTTCAGATGTGATAGCGTTTAAATAATACGCAAAACAAAGCTCAGGAAGGAGTCAAGCAGAAGAACAACCAAAGATCGAAATCAGTGAAAGGAATAAGAAATCCTTACTTCAAACTCGTTTTGTGGTTGAAGTCTTCGATGCAATGTATGGATTGATCGAGCCCGCAGCAAAGTCATTAAACAATGAAGTCGCACAAGGAAGATCAACGACATAGAAAGAATTAAACATCAAAGAGCGAGAACCGTCAGATCGGCCAGATCGACGGATAATATCGACGGAAGAGGAATGGTGGAGATTAAAACCACGTGTTAGCAGAAGGATGGAGCAGTCTTTGCAAGTGGTCAGTGGTATCTCGCACGCCCTAAATGTTGTAAATGGTATTCTACAATTTCACACAATTAACCTGAGGGGTTGACACGTAGCATGAGAAAACCACTTTTCTCGCGCGCTCTTGATCTAATATCGGTCGTGCATGTAATCGGACGATATGGCGCGATCACCGTTGGATTGAGATATGAGAAATAAACGATGGAAATTGGTCAGGCTAGTTGGTGCGAGTTATTGTGCAATAAATGTCGGATTGAGGAACGAGATCGACGACAAAGATTTAATGCGCGTTGATATATGTGCAAAGGTTTGTGGAATAGAAGAAAGGTAACGTTTAAGTGTGATTTATGAAATATTTCTATTATATGGGAATTATAATAGAAATAAGCAGGATTAATTATTATGGTTTAAGTTAAGTTTTAACCAAAGTCTAAAATCCATGGTATAATTAATATGCGCAGGTAATAAAAATTAACCAAAGATTATAAAGGATTTATAAGGTTCTGCTCAAAGGTTTATAAAGGTCCAAACTTGGATAGTTAAATCAAATGTTTCTACATAGAGTTTATTGAAGGAGCATTAAACCTTGACTTGTGAAGGTTTAACTAGGCAAGAATATCAAAATTTCTGAGACATAGTGTAACATGCAATTTTATTTGCATAATGTGGGTAGATGTGGCTTTTTTATTTGCATCATTTTTGGTATCAGAGCTGAACAAGGAAATTCTGCGTTAAAAAATATTTGAGAAAACTTAGAATAGAGTTATGCTTTGAAGGTGTGTATACAGGGGAATGGTGATGAAAGGAAGCAAGAGGAAATCAAATCTTAAATCTGACAAATATTAGGCACACAAAGATAAAGTGTAGCAGAATTTGCAAATAAAAAGCAACAGAGAACAATCCATTCAAAGTGTAAGTGAATGATAGAACAAGATCATGCAGAGATCTTGAAGGTGAGACGATATGTTTTTGTTTTAATTTGGTTTGCAGATTGTGGTTGCAGAGTTCAGGTTGTAGACAAAAGAAAGTATCTCAGCAAAAGAAAAGAAGCAGTAATGAAGAAAGATGGTAAGAATTTCTGAGTGAAAGAAGAGGTGGCCAGAACCTAGTATTTCATTTGTGATTGAAATACAAGAGGACGGTGGTGTTCTTAAAAGGTGCAAATGAGTTGAAGCCTAGAAGGAGCAGAGAGAAGTGCTCAATCAAAGAGGTTCGAGAGAATAGAGAACCAAGTGCTTGCCAAAAGAACAAGTACAGAGGAGAGCTTGGTAAGGTAACTGACAACAGGGAGGACTTGTTGTTGCGGAGGCTTTAATACAATTCATAGTAAGTGAGTGAGGAACTCATGAAGATAGAGAAGAAGATGACTATTGATAGTCATAACAGAGATAACAGAAGTTCTGAGGAAGACCACAGCAGAAGAAAAGTGAAGGAGGATGCCAAAGCAAATGGCAAGAGAATGAGTCAAGAGGGAATTAACAGAGGAAAGGCCAAGATAAATTTCCATCTTGAGTTATTGATGTAGATGTTGCAGATGAAAAAGGGTGACCAAAAGCATGGTTATGTCATAATGAAAAAAGTAAAGTGGCAGAGGCTACAGGAGGAGAAATCAGCAGGTGAATGTGTAGTTAGCAGAAGAGCTGATGAAGCTTGAACAGGTAATGAATGTTAAATTGAAGTTTGAAGAACTCAGAGACGCTGAGTTGAAAATAAACATTTCCATTTGTAAAGTAGAACAGGGCCAAGTTCTGGGTGAAGATGAACACTGGAGATCTGTGAAAGATCTTATGAACCATTGTGCAAATTCAAGGCAACAAGAAGTTTACTTTGTTGAGGAAGGAATTATTGATAATTTTCTGAACAATTGGACAAATTCAAATTAGCAAGGAGATATGAAACCTTGTATATTTGAATCTAATAATTTTGATGTGGTTACAGGGTTTGCTAAAGACGAGCAATCTTTTGATGCTGTCAAAAGCATGGAAGAGTATATTTCATAAGATAAAAACTCTGAAGTATAGAAAGATGGAGAATGTCTCTTAAATGGGAAAAGCATGGAATTATTGCAGCAGAAATAATTTAGTAATACATTGATGTTTGAAGTTGTTACAACACAGAAACAATTTCTTGTGAAAGAAGGAGATGAGATTCAATCTAAAACGCTGATATGTGAAGCAACAATTGAGACTGTTGAACCTTGTAATTTTCAAACTGATAATTTGTGTACAAATGCAAAAATTACAAGTGATGATGAAATACTTATGAAGTGTCAAAGAGAAATTGAACCGCTGAAATATTTGCTGGAAAATTTGGAGTATGACAGTGTGATTGCAGAGGAAGGAGTTCACTACAATGGACAAGAGCAGATAGACATCACTGAAGCAGATGATATGGAAGAGACACTAGTTAACAGTCTCGAAAATTCTATAGAAAGTTCTTTGAAGAATCAGCGTACTGATGTGCTGATAAAAGAGGAAAAATCAGAGCAGCATACTGATGTGCTGATAAAAGAGGAAAAATCAGAGCAGCACACTGATGTGCTGATAAAAGAGGAAAAATCAGAGCAGCATATTGAAATGTTGCCAAAGGAAGAAGAGGCACTGAGGCCTTATGTTTTTTATTTTAATAGTTGTTTTGTGAGTGCAGGTTTTGTTGCAGATGTTGGAGAAAATTTGGCACAGATGAGCAGCCAAGTAAAGATGGAAGAGGAAGATTTTGTGGAAGTATTTAATCCATGGACCAAAGATATTATGTTGCTAGAAAGAATGCTAGAGAATCAGGGTTTGATGCAAAAAAGAGATAATCATGAGAGAGGAAGAGAAATCTCAATTTCAACATTGGGGAACAAAAGAACTTGAAGAAATGCAGAATGTGAAGATGCAAGTGCTAGTGTATAACAGCAACAAACTGAAGCAAAGAGAAAGAGGTAGCAGTAAATGGCAGAGTATGTACCAACCCAAGGATATGCTAAAGATAGAGATTGAAGAATTATGGCAAATAATGATGATGGAGTCCAGATGGAGAAGATTGACAACAGCAGGAAAAATGATCAATCAAAATTTGACGCTGATTGACAACGAGAGGAAGAAGAAACAGAAGACAACAAACATACAGCAACAACAAAGGAACAGAGCATTCAGACAACTACAAACTAAAATTTGGGACCCTGGAGGTTTTCTATCAACATATGAGAACACATGATCTGGAGATCATGATTATTTTAACCTTGGGAGCCTGATGCAAGAGCATCCGGCTCAGAAATATCATTATATTCTAGTAGACATAGGGGGTCTTGTGTTTTAAGGAAGTTCATTTCCTGAGTATTAAATTAATGTAATTACTAAGGTTTTAAAGTAAGTTTATGAGAGATATTAAGAATAGGAATTAATTAAATATTGTGAGGAATATTGTAAATGTTCCCGAATGTTGGAGAACATAAGAGATTTAGGCTAGTTAAGATTCCATAGGGATTGAAAGATTTGAAAATCAATTGTAAATCTTAGATTAAGAATTGGTTTCATGGTTTGTGGAACTAGAGAGGATCCTTAGGGATTAGTTGAGTCAAAAGTGGACTTAAAAGATATTCAAGATTTAGTTCAAAAGATTAAGAATCTGAACCAAAATGGGTTACATAACCCTTTTGTATAAATGTAAGCCTAAAAGGCATAGAGTTGGTTAGTTAGTTAGTTAGTTAGAGAATTAATGAGTTATAGTGAGAATCAGAGTTCAGAGATTAGGTAGGTTTTGACTATAAGCCAGCACGCAGGAAAGGGAAAAAGGCCATTGATTAGAAAATCAAGCCAAAGAGAGATTCATTATGTAAATAATTGTTTATAAAGACAGAGAATTCGATTCCTAAGTTGTGTGATGTGTTTTGATTAATGGAATTATAGATTGTGTGTGAATTAGAGTAATTCTGCATAGTATATATATGCAGGCGGAATTAAAGCAAATCGCAGAGGTGGAGAATGAAGGATAGTGGTCTGATCGTTTTGATCAAGCCCGGAGCAAAGTAATTGAACAGTTAAGTCGCACACGGAAAATCAACGACGTCGAAAGAATTAAACAACAAAGGGCGGGAACCATCATATCGGCCAGATCGACGGATAATATCGACGGAAGAGGAATGGCAGAGATTAAAACCACGTGTTAGAAGAAGGATGGAGCAGTCTTCGCAAGTGGTCAGTGGTATCTCGCACGCCCTAAAAGTTGTAAATGGTATTCTACGTTTTCAAGCAATTAACCTGAGGGGTTGACATGTAGCATGAAAAAACCACTTTTCTCGCGCGCTCTCGATCTAATATCGGTCGTGCATGTAATCGCGCGATATGGTGCGATCACTGTTGGATTGAGGTAGGAGAAATAAACGGTGGAGGCTGGTCAGGCTAGCTGGCACAAGTTATTAGGCGATAACTGTCAGATTGAAGAATGAGATCGATGGCAAAGATTTAATGCGCATCGATATATGTGCAAAGGTTTGTGGAATGGAAGAAAGGTAACATTTAAGTGTGGTTTATGAAATATTTCTATTATATGGGAATTATAATAGAAATAAGCAGGATTAATGTATTATTGTTTAAGTTGAATCTTAACCAAAGTCTAAAATCCATGGTATGGTTAATATGCGCAGGTAATAAGAATTAACCAAAGATTATGAAGGATTTATAAGGTTCCGCTCAAAGGTTTATAAAGGTCCAGACTTTTGTTGCGTCAATGGTCAACTTATTGCAAACAAAGCACCTGTCCTTCCTTCCACCCTTTGATCCAGGCTTTTCTCCTTTTGGAATGAGTAGAGAAAGCAGTGGTGTTGCCTCTATTAGAAGGCATTTCTTGCTCCACCATTCTTGTCTTTTCTTGATTGCATCTCGACATCAATTCTTCAAATCCGGGAATTCGATCATTACTGAGAATAGTGGTTCTAAATATATACCACTCGAGTGGGAGTCCTCCAAGGGTAATGATAATAAGTTCCCTATCAGAAATGACCTCTCCAATCGATAAAAGATCATTCTTGATCTCAGTGATCCTTAAAAAGTAGGATTGAATATCCTCATCCTTGCCCTTCTTAATATCATCAATTTATTTTTGAGAAATAAATTTTGATTTGCATCACTAACTTTGAACATGCTGACCAACCTGTCATAGATTTCCTTGGAGGTGTTTAGATCGGAGATGTAGGCCACTAGACACTTGTCAATGGAATCTCTGATAATCTTATTTGCTTTGACTTCAGCCTTGTTGTACTTGTTCTTTGTAGCAGTCGGTGCATTTGATGGAGGCTCAGGGATTTTACCCTTCACATAATCCAACATTTCTTGTTCTTCCAATGTCGGATCAAGGGACATCTTCCATCCATGATAGTCAGACTTCTCATGGAGCTTGTTTTCAGCCAAGAAGTGGGATGAGGAACACATTGAGCCTTTGTCCTTGTCCAACTGTCTTCGATTATTGCTCTTTCACTCTTGCTTGGGTTTTGTCTTCACATCAGTGTTGATACCATGTTAATTTTTGGTATGTTCTATGCTTAAGAGCAATTTACTTCAATTTCTTAATTAGCCTAATATCAATATCCAAATTAGCAATCACATCAACATTATAGTAAAATGCAGATAGAGCATAAACATAAACAGTAGAAGACAAACCAAGACAAGAGGACACAAGACGTGGCACCAGCAAGGGACAAACCCTAATGTGGGGAAACACTTTGATCAATTCTTATATTCTTCAATAGTTCAGCAGGGAGAGATAGTACAAATATACAAATCTGATATTTTATGACAGCAAAACAAACCCTAACCAACAAAGTCAAACGTTGGTCAAACAGGTCATATTTGACCTCCAAATCAACTCAGTCAAATCTCAATCAACTTGGCCTCCAACAGCAAGATGAAACAACCCAAAACAATCTGATAAATCAGTCAAACATTGGTCAACTTGTAGCCAGCAACTAGGGCAATCAACGCTGGTCAACCCAGAGATCATATCACCTCGATTTGCATGCCTAAATCTATGGCTTGCCAAGGAGAAGCAGCCTCACCCAATCCACAGTGAAGGAGAGGTCAACGTTGTCCAAAATAGTCTCCCTGCAACTTTGATCAAACCTGGTCAACGCAGCCCTAAACAGAAATCTGACTCCTTCCTTCGCACGTGTGAGAGATGCTGCACCAATCTACATACCTAATCAAGTGAGGAGAGATAGATGAACGAAGATGAGATGGTGGAATAATGAGATTAGGTCTCCTCCTTTCATACACAACGATGAGGTTGAGCTGGGACGAAAATACATGTTTTACTTGCTGGTCGACCTTGACAATTCGTCAATAATACAAATAAATTCATATCTCCATATATACATGTCGGAATCGAATGACCTTTAGATCAATCCTACACCTCTCGGAGGGAGGAATCCAAGAAAAATATCAACTGCCATAAATAAGGTGACCCATATGGAGTTTGGCCCTAGTTGCCAATTTTAACACTGTAGCATCAAAGGATGGCAACCACAATGTTTGTTGATGGCTGAAGGGGGTCATGCTCACTCATTACGTCGCAGGCTAATTATGGTTTGATGTTTATTCCCAATAAGTTCAGTGTTCAATGTCCGCCACTCCTTAAAATTCGTAGGAATAGTTCACCTCCCAGCCTCCATATCTCCTCTACTGATAAATTTCTCTCTTTTGTGCTCTGTTTCAGACCCTGGTTGCTTTGCTCCAACATGCAGTTTCTCAGAGTCCTAGCAGAAGAAAGAATGGCATACAAGCAAGGCCAAGATAGGCCCTCTGGAAAGCAGATTGAATTCAAGGAATCCTCTAACACAATAGAATTAGCTTCCCTTAATGTCGAAATAGACAGTTTGTCCACTCCAATGGATGCAATGTTGGAGATTTTGTCAGAACAGAAGAGTCAGATTCATGGTTTGCATGAGGACATTCTTTGGGTTAATTCTTAGCTGGCCTTGGTTCAAGTTGCACAAGAAGAAGAAGGGCAAGGAGCCCAGTTCATGGCTTCTTCGGCTAATTTAGCACCAGTGGCACCTGTTGTTCCAGACTTAAACCGGACAGCACCAGTCAAAGATATCATAGTTTTAGGTGATTGGTTGTAGTATCTTTAGCTTTAAATTTTTTACCAATGCCAATTTTTCAACAATGATTGAAACATATGCAGCAGGAAAAACCATTCAGTAGAACCAATCAAAAGCACAATGGAACATACCATTGGGTAGGGTGTTTCCAAGCATTACAACTATCCCAAATTTCTGCCAAAATGCGAAACCCATCAATGTTTTCAACAATAGAAAAATGTGTACATCGAACAATCAGTACCACATTGTAACATAGCTCTGGCAAGCATGTTTCATTGATGAATCATTTATCTACAGCAATTAAATAAACAATCTAATGAATGAACAAAATACCTGAATAATAAAAGAAAATATAATAACAAAGCAACAAAAATACATACAACTCATCATGGTTACTCGTGTAGTTCTAGAATAGCTGGAATCAGTCAGACCCAAAATAGATCAAATTACAAAAACCGAAAATATAACTCATAAAGCATTACAGAAATGCAACAGCAGATCTTAGCCACTCGTTTGAAGTACAAATGGAGCCGTAGAGAATATTGATACAGAAGAACAATCCACACAATAACCAAGACAGATCAATGTTTCTGAGGTTTATTGGGAATTTTAACAGAAATGCTTAAACAAGTAACAAAAAATGCATGTATAAGAAAAAGAAAAAGTATCAGAAAGCATAGTGTTTTTCTAATATACTTGAATAGTTTGTTTTGCTCCGCGTACAGTTTTCTTTTCACAACTCAACTGCCCAAGATAAAAGGTCAAATAGCAGGTAATGGTGCTCATAGTTAATGCATCAGGAAAAAACAAATTTCCAAACACTTATACGGTATAAAATCAATGTCAAAAGACTCAAAACTCATTATAAAGAAGAGAAGTAAAATGGTTTGGACAAGTGAAATTCAAATGCTGCAAGGAACAACACAAATAATGAGCTTCTAAAACATATTGGCAGGAAAAACACACAGAAAAATTTATTTATAGAAGAAACTCGCCCAATGAAAGTGCACCATATTAATCAACTAACAAATAAATTCGCCAAATCCTTGAATCAAAGTTTCACTTTTATTGCCACTTCCAAAATGATGTACGTAAATAGACCTATCTAATGAATGTTAATGGCTCAAAAAATCCCTTGAAACATTCACAATCATACAGACTAAAAAATTTCATATGTGCCGTGACCTCAACCATGCCTCGGTCAAATGCATCTTGCACTTAAAGGCACTTAAAAAAATGTTGCAAATATAATACGATTTCAATGTTTTAATGCACATATGTTCAGCAAACAAGTCATGACATTGACCATCATACATCTAGATGTAATAAAAATTTACGCAACTCTAATCCCTTGTCTCGAAGTTTTCCAGACAAAAAGTATGCGAAGTGTAAAAAATATCCCCTTAGCCTCTACATTGTCTCACCTAGCAAATATGGAGATATTTGGGACTTGATTAACATTTCAGTAGATACTTCTGGCTCAGAAAATACCCTTAGCAGTCAGCATCATCCTGCTACCTACTGATGGAAACCAGAGCAGCTGTAAGACCGGCCTTTGCTATCATCATTGCCAGTGATACTGATAACCGAATGCAGGCAACTCTAAACCCTTGTCACTAAGATTTCAAGACAAAAAGTTTCCAAAGTGCCAGAAAGATCTCAATAGCCTCTCCACTCTCACGCCTAGCAAATTTCTGGAGGATTTTGTGAATTCATTAACCATTTCAGTAGATAATCCTGGCCAAGTGACCATCATACATCTACATGTAATAAAAATTTAGGCAACTCTTAATCCCTTGTCTCAAAGTTTTCCAGGAAAAAAGTATTCAAAGTGTGAAAAAGATCCCCTTAGCCTCTGCATTGTCTCACCTAGAAAATATGGAGATTTTTGGGACTTGATTAACATTTCAGTAGATACTTCTGGCTCATAAAATACCTTTAGCAGTCATCATCATCCTGCTGCCTACTGATGAGAACCAGAGCAACTGTAAGACCGGCCTTTGTTATCATCATTGCCAGTGATATTGATTAATGAATGTAGGCAACTCTAATCCCTTGTCACAAAGTTTTCAAGACAGAAAGTTTGCAAAGTTGTAGAAAGATCCCATATTCTCTCACCTAGAAATTTCAGGAGGATTTTGGTAATTCATTAACATTTCAATAAATAATTCTGGCTCAGAAAATACCCTTAGCACCAAGCATCATCCTGCTACCTACTGATAGGAACCAGAGCAGCTGTAAGACCGGCCTTTACTATCATCATTGCCAGCGATACTGATAAACAAATGTAAGCAACTATATTCCCTTGTCATTATGTTTTCAAAACAAAAAGGTTGCAAAGTTGAACAAAGATCACATTAGCCTTTGCATTCTCTCCACTTGCAAATTTCTGGAGGATTTTGGGAATTCATCAACATTTCAATAGACATTTCTGGCTCAAAAAATACTCTTAGCACTAAGAGTCATCCTGCTACCTACTGATAGAAACCAGAGCAACTGTAAGACCTGCCTTTGCTATCACCATTGCCAGTGATCCTGATAAAGGAATGTAGCCAACTCTAAACCCTTGTCACTGGGTTTTCATGACAAAATGTTTTAAAAGTGAAAGGAAGATCCCATTAGCCCTTGCATGCTCTCACCTAGCAAATTTCTGGAGGATATTGGGAATTCATAAACATTTCAGTAGATAATTCTGGCTCAAAAAAGGCCATTAGCAGTAAGTATCATCCTGCTGCCTTCTGATAGGAACCAGAGTAGCTGTAAGACCAGCCTTTGCTATCATCATTGCCAGTGATACTGAACCAAATTTACACATAAGGAATGAAAATTGCAGATAATTCCAATTCTTAGGGGTGACTTTAAAATGTGTCTAATAATTACAATTTGAAGGCATTGCTGTTTTAGACTTTGGTGATAGACAAGTTAGAAGTAGGTGAAGAAAAGTGACAAATAATAAGAGCTTAATGTTGAAATGTGTAACTAGGTTCGGTCTTCATAATATCTAATATAATCATGACTTTATGTATTTGATGTAAAGGGAGAAAGAAATTTTATTATTATTATTTTGTAGCATGGGTTTCATGATCAAGGTCATTTTTATTTGTAGCTCAAGCACCCATTGAATGCTTCTAGGTTTTGTCATTGAGTGAAGAAGTCAAGTCATTATCATATATGAAAGACCCTATTGGGCATATTGTATCATGTCAAGAAAAAAATTGTGAGACAAAAGATCCCCTCCAAGACAAGTTGGCCTACATTAAGAGAAGTCGGCCTACAAGCAGGACAAGTTGGCCTCATTGACAGCTACTTGACCTCCAAGGAAAACTATATATAAGGATACATCGACCTCATTTGAAGTGCAATCCAAGAAGTTAGTTGAAAACAAGAAAAAGACCTAGAAAGGTGAGTGAAACTGAGGACGAAAAAGAGATAAAGAAACCGAGTTTGAAAGGAAATGTTTTAGGGCTAGATTTCCCACATGTGCAAAAGGATTAGGGCAACATTTATTGCAGCAAGACAGAAAAACCAGTCATTCTAGAAGGCCGAAATCAGGTGACAAAGGGATCATCTTGCAAGCCGAGTTATTGAAGAAGAAGCAGCTCACTAAGCAAAGAAGAAAGGACTATTTCACCATATTCTCACTCACACGTGTGAGCTAGGGTTTCTGCAGTAAGGCTGAGTTGCAGTCAAGAAGTTGCAGGTCCAAAATATTGGTCAAAGGAGAAGTTGCATCTGCTATGAGGCAAGTATGACTTGGGTTAAAGGAAGTTCATCAAGAAGCATTTTGACTTGGCCTTCGAGTGGTCTTTGTCTAGGGTCATAGGTCTTGGAATTCGTCATTAAACATTCTATAGGAAGAGAAGAATTCTTGTCGGTTTTCCTCTCAAGAGGAGAGGTTTTGGCCCTGGCTAGCAGCCTACATTTTGTGTCATCTTGTCTAATTGTTCTTTATTGTTTGGTAGCTGTTTGATGACAAAGAACTCGAGAATAACCAAGTAAAAGAAGAAGCTAATAACAATTACATCAAGATAAGTAAAAGAACATCACAAGCAGTTATCAAAGTAAGAGAAATCTCTTAATCTAGCTGCCCCTAGATTTCTCAACACTTAAAATACTGCATTTCAAATAGTTGGCATTATTCCCCATACAAAATTCCATAGATTATTGCCAGTTATGACAAAAATCACCTGGGACCATGTTTCCAAAAATCATAGGAGTTTCACTTTCAAATAACAAAAGTGCAAAATGTATCAAATTGAAAAGAATCATTCCAATAATAACTACTTTAATGTTTTCACTGAGAAATCTGACATACACAACACAAATAATACAAACTAAAGTGTGATGCTAAAGACAATGTCAGGCAAGTGAGCAATAAAGGATTGAACAAACACGAGGTTTCTTTCAGAGTCTGCAACTTCATGTTTCTTTCAACATATTCCCACATTAGCAAGACCTTAAATTTTTGTGATTGTCTCCAGCCAAGTCAAGAACTTGAAGAGGATAAATGCAACATTGACAATTTCTCCAAAAAGGGAGTTAGCCAAAAGTGCCCTGTAAAGATGAATCAAGATATTCCAGGCTATTATGACATCAACCAATATGCATGACTAGTTGCACTATTCCTTATTTCATTGCATATCTCTACGAACAGATGCCTGCCTGAAACACTCAAAAAAAATAATTCTTCATTGAATAGGACTTGATAAAATCCAAATATGTGATACCATCCTGGGCCAAAATGTGATCATGAACACTTGTCATAGGATTAAACAAATATTGAAAAGAAAGGGATACACACAAGTAAAAACCATGGTAAAACATTTTTACTAAAGTGAATCTTCGAAACTGAACATGAACACAAAGGAGTATTATTGGTCAACTAATCTAACCTAGTTCCAATCCCACATACTACAGAATATATCAGAAAATAGGCCGGAAATATTCATGATGTTATTCTAAAACTTCCCACATAGATAGTGCCTGTTACCCACCAAAAGTGGGTGACCCCTAGGAGAAACTTTTCTCCTATTCATCTCTTCCAGCCAGCAGCCCCTGACAGCCACCCTGTAGCCGATGTGACGTGCCATTCATATCTCTGCCACCTGCATCAGTCAAATGTCTCATCGCCTATTTTGCCAAGAACACATGTTGGAAGGTGGGCTTCTAATTGAAAGGCACTTTATTCATTTTGCATTCAGGTGCTTATGCTTATTTGTATTCGGGCATTTTGGCATGGATTCTGGGGTAACTTGGAAGAAAGAAGGGTCTTGGTTGTGATCTTGTTCCCTCACCTTAAATGAGGGGTTAATTTTCAATCCTAGTCAAGTGGGACCTCCCCTAATGGCCCAATGTATAGGAAGGGCACTACTTGGGAAGCCATGATTGAGATAGCATAGCGCCATCTCTCCCTATCCCATACTTAACACTTTCCATCTTACATTACAAGCCCCTATTCCACCTCCCTTATTCAAGTTCAACTGATCATTGGTTCTATGGGACTTGGCACCCACGCACCCTCAAACCTAGGTAGGGCCTGAAATGCACTCTGGGAGGTTCATGCAACTAAAATAAACAGAAAGAGCATATGATGGTCACAAGAAAAACGAAAGAAAAATCAAAATGCAAAAGATGGTTGGGATTTACAAATTAGCACACAGACAAAAGCCAAGCACGAGCTCTACCTCCTTCATATGGCCATCACCTGGTTCCTTGGCTAATATTGCCCTATCTCAAAGAAGACAAGGAACCTTTGCATGTCCGAACCCCTAATGGGTGATCAACTGCGCCATCCTTAAGGGGGTAATAACTGCTATACATCATACAAAGCAAGCTCTCATTCATTGAGCAACGAGCAGTAATACAAAGAAGAATCAAGAAAAAGTAAAAGGCAATTTAGAGGGGTGGAAAAACAAAGGTTGAGGTAACTCATGCATCCATGATTAATCCCTTCTCACATCTATACACCCAGGATGAATCACTCCATCATAGTCGATCCCTTTTGACCATGGCACTTGGCCATGAAATTTTTCCCCTTTCATTCCCTCATTATTCACATGGCACCTATCAATTGAAGGGTGGACCAAGGACATGTCACTTCCCCTTACGGGTTGAGAACACCTAATAGGGTCGTCTATTAACCACCCCTACCTAGGGAGGTAACACCATCAAGTGACTATTTTGGAAGAGAAGCCTTATATGAAGTGTTAATTTGCCCATTTCTTTCAAGCTTGGTTCACTTATCAATGCAATAAGATTAATGCACCTAATGGTGAAAGTTGCGGCACTGGATATTGTGTGTAATTAGCAAGTGGTTCCATCTATATGTTTGGGCAACTTAACTATAGGGTCCAGGTCCTCCAGAGGGGCATATTGACACCCACGAGTGATGCATTGAAAGCCATGGAACTCCGAACAATTATAGAGCATCATTCATATCCATGGGCACCTTCATCACTCACAAAGATCTTGCACTTTGCCCTATATCATTTATGGGATGATGCACCTGGACCGACATGCCCCCAACTAGGCTAGCAGTACTACAAGGTCAGGTAGTTGATCCAAGGCCCAAATGAGTTTTGTCTCATGCCTTAATCTTCAGTGCCCTCAATTTTGGAGCAGAATCATGGTTATTTACTGCCTGGAGACTCGTGGGACCCATGTTTGTGCCCCAAGCCCAAAACTAGGGCCCACAGAGGAATTTGTTAAAGATTTAGGGGCCAAACCCTAGAGCATGAGTTTAGAGGGCCTCAACACTTGTTGTGGCATTCAAGGCCCCCAACGTAATCCCTAGAAGGGAAATCCTCTAGCATGATGCCAGCAATTACATCATTTCAACTCACACGTGTGGAGATATTTATGTTTTTACGAGAGCTACAAGGTCGACTTGTGACCTTGCTTGTAGTTTGCCCATTATTCTATTGTTTTAGGGGCTTGTAAGCTAAACATAAATTAGAGATCATGTCATTGTGATCTCTCATGATCACACATTGGAATTTCAGCCTCCTTAGAGGAACTCGCACTTATTCTCTTGAGGAAGACTTGGATATCTTGGATGCATTTTGATGTTTGGAACTAATTTTGGATATTCTTTGGAGTTATTTTTTGGTCTAATGGATGGATTTCTTGCATGCTATCTTGTAAGTGCTCTTAATTGTTGAATATCTAATTTCCATGTCTAATGTATGGAATTATTGATTCTAGTTTATGATAAATTGTGCCCTAATTTGTTGAAGATTAATTAAATGCTAGCTAGATGAATGTTGCATGCATTACTCCTACATTACATGTAATGAATTGTCCTAGCAGTGAACTCCTAGTAGCTTTCGCATAAAATTCCATTTTTCTATGGAGTGGATAAATGCTTGAAATTTGATTGAAATTTGAGGGTCTAAAATGGGCCTCAAAACAAAAATGTACAACCAAAATCAACTTTCTAAGAACCAATAGGATTCAAGATGATGATGTCAACCATGGGGGATGATTCACCCATTTTGGAGTAAAAAAGTTAAAAGATTAAAAAATAAAAAAAATAAAAAATAAAATTATTTTTTCAACTCGTATTTTCAACTTATCTCCGTACAGTTTTACTCAAATTTCGAGTGGGAGCACTCGAATGTGGAATTTAATTCCTCGTCCAAGGAGTACCCATGTTGCATACTTTCGATGGACCCTGCTAGACGAAAATGAGAAATACATGAAAAAACGTGATTGCAACATGTAGAGTCCATCAAAAGTATGCAACATGGGTACTCCTTGGATGAGGAATTAAATTCTACATCCAACGAGTGCTCCCACTCAAAATTTGAGTAAAATTGTAGGGAGATAAGTTGAAAATACGAGTTGAAAAAGTAGTTTTTCTTTTTCCCTCTAAAATTTGATGATGTAATATAAACTTATTTTATTTCCATTATTATTTTATAATATTCCTTAGGAGGCCCATTTTAGACCTCAAATTTTCTCTAATAGTTTACCCTATGTACGATCCTCAAAATGAGGGGAAGTACTTGGGGGTTTTCCCCATGCAACTTTACAACCTAAAAAAAAATATAGATAAGAAACACCAATACCAATTAGTATAGTATAAAGAAGGTTTAAAATGACAAAAGATTGGTTTAAGCACTACAAAGCCAAATCTAAAATCAAATGGAAATCAAGCAATTATATTTTATTGCAAGTAATAAACTACATTTCAAGGATATCAGTAATCTTGTGTTTCAAGTTGTATCTTCAAGTAGAAGTTGCTCTACCCTTGACAACATTGTTGCCTTCATTAAGTCTAAGCCATGAATGAGAGAATATACTTCATTATTTATAAATATCTCAAAATAATGAAGCTCCAACAAACACAAAAAGCAATGTACAATGAGAATAGGCAATGTCATACCAATTCTCTATCTCAAGAGATGTTTGCACAATACCATTCAAATTCAATTTCTTATCGTTGATCTCCTATCACCTTAGAGATATTGGAGAAAAGGATTCAAATCTAGTCCAGAAAAGTGTGGTATTACCTCCTAATACAATGCCAAGTTGTGAAAGATTAAACAAACAATCTGCATTTTTGGAGACTATAGTAGAAGAGAGGATATCTACTGCAAAGGTGGTTAGCATGATATCTTTCTTCCCCAATTATCTGACTGGAGATAAGAATCAAATTTTAACCAAGAAGGCCTTTGGGGAAGAGGTTTAGGTAGCCCTTCACAATTTTTTAAAAGGAAAAAATTCCTAGGACTAATCGTTGGCCTATAGAATTTTTCTTGGGCTTCTATGATACTATTAAGGGGGATCGTATAAGGGTCATTGAGGATTCTAGTGAAAATGGGAGTGTTGGCAACCATTAATGCTATCTTCATTGCTCTAATCCCAGAGACTGATAACCCCTCTTCCTTTAAAGAATTCAAACCAATATCTCTTCGTGATTGCATTTATAAAATTGTTGCAAAGATTATTACCAAGAGGATTAAAAAGCTAATCAGTTTAATTTGATAAACAATTTGGGTTTTAGGATGAAAGGCATATTCATGAGGCATTTGAGGTAGCCCAAGAAGGATTACATTCTATCAAAAATAGCAGTCTTAAAATAGTAGCAGTCAAGGTTGATCTCCCTAAAATATATTATAGGGTCTGTTGGTTCTACTTGAGGTTAATGTTGAAACATCCTGGTTTTATGTTACTTTGATCACCTAGGTGATGCGCTGTGTATCTTCTATTTATTTCTCAATATTAATCAATGCAGCAGCCTTTGCTTCCTTCAAGCCTACTAGAAGTTTAAGAAAGGGTTGTCCTCTATCTCCTCTTCTTTTCCTTATTTTTATTGAAGGCCTCAATAGGGCCTTAATTGATGCTATGAGGGATAGATCGTTTAGAGTGAAAAATGGGGGATCCTTTTACTCATCCCATCTAGTGTTTGTTAATGATATATTAATATTTTCTTATGGGTCAAGAAGGGAAGTGGAGAAACTCAAAGAGATTTTGAAGTTGCAATGTGTTGCTACAAGGATGTTGGTTAAGGTTGGAAATTATATCATCTCTTTTGTAGGGATGGATGCTATAGACTCGGATTATATTGCTACCCTTTTCCCTTGTAATTAGGGCAACTTGGATGGGGAGATGAAATATTTAGGTTGCTTTAAAACATAATAATTATCTGAAACAAGATTGGAATTGGTTGATTGCCAAGTTTGAGAAGACAATATCGATTGTGTTATAGTTGATTAACTAGAGGTGGTTGCCTTGCATTGGTTAAGGCAGTTCTAGAGACTATTCCATTTTATTGGATGTCACTCTCCTAGATTCCAAATAGGATTTTGTAGTTGAGGAGAATAAGCTTTAAGTTCTTTGGTTAGGGTGCAGGCAGAATAGCAAAAGAGGGGTGTCATTTGGGTAAAGTCGCAGAAATTAGCCATTCCAAAAGCTCTATGTGCTTGGGGACTCAAATATTTTTTGCTTTTCCAAAATTGTAGCAGCCAAAAGTGTTTGCAGGCATATTTAAGAAAAGGTCTATGGTGTCAAGTTGTTTATCAAAATGCATTTTCCCATAATCTGCTGAAGATTGGGATTAGAAAGCCTCAAAAATGCTTACGCAATGCTTGTGTTATTTGGAAATCAACTGTTTTGGCTTTCCCATTAATTGGAGATGGTTTTGTGCGAAAGGTGGGGAACGAGACTAGTTTTAGGTTGGGGGGAGGATTCATGGGTTGAAAGTGGTATGGACTTTGTGCTTCCAGATCATATGATTCATTTGTTGAGGGACAAAGGATATTTTAAGCTTTCTCATATTGCAGTTCCTAATCTTACTTCTATTTGGAGGTCAAAGGTGGCTTTCATTAGTTTTAGAGGTGACGATGCTCATGCCTAGGGTGTTTTTATGGCAAGACTCAAGTCTAGCCATGTCAGATTGACTAAGAAGATAGACAAGCTCATATGGTCGAAGAACCTCTCAAGGTTTTGCACCCCAAAAGTTAGATATCTTGTTATTAGTTTAGATGGGGAGAAGAGGAATCATGTGTGGTAGAGGAGGAGAGTTTGGATATTTAAATATCCCTCGAAGGCTCGAGTTTTATGTGTTATTCACTAAACAAGAAACTTGACTTGGTATAATCTTCTGAGAAGGAATAGAGCAAGACTCAATAGGTCCATTTTATGCATGGTATGTGAAAAGACCAATAAATATCTTGTCATGGACTATAACTACGCTACACAAGTTTAGAGGAAGAATAAACATTTAACTAGGTTAAAAAATGTTTGGATTGGTGGCACAGTGGAAAATGGTCTAAGAGGTTGATGTCGTAACTCTTCAGTGAAGGATTACAAAGCGCTTCCTTTGATCCTAGCTTGGGTATTTGGCTAGTAAGGAATGTCAACTCATTTAAAGATAGGAAAATTCTTCCTATTTGATGTGCTTTTTCAAATTGATGTGCCTCTGAGGGTCTCGGTACTTTAAAGAGTTTTCCCAAATGACATTTACCTAGGGCTCCTAGGCAAATTGTTGTAGAAGTGGGTAAGGATTGTGCATGGGCATATTTTGATGGTGATCCTTAGTTCTATGAAGTAGGGAGAAGTGTTTTATATAGTGAATCTCATAGCATTAACTTTAGAGTTGGACAGGCGCATCGAACCAATTATCATGTTGAGCTAATGTTGGCTTGCATATTGTATTTGTAAACGAAACATGCATGATGGTTCAAGGAGCAATGACATTGAAGAGGAGAGTTTAGATTGGATCTCTATACAATCTACTAGAAAGCACTATTAATAATGGGTGTAACAGTTTTACTGTTCCTAAGGGTGGAAATTAATAAGAAATGAACCATATTGTCCCTCGAGAGAAGGCAATGCTATGACATCAAAAACTAGGACATATTGGAGAAGAGCCTTCAAACATTACATGGTAGATGTATGGTTGAATGTATGCCTAATTGCTCATTAGATTTTGATTTCAATGTACAACGTATATATGGTAAACAAAATCGTGTAAGATTTCCACTTGTGATAGAAGAAAAAAAGGAACCTTGGAGTTGATACACAATGATGTGTTTAGACTTTTCCTTGTTCCATCAGTAGGTAAATATGTTTACTATGTTCCATTCATAGATGATCTCTTGAGGAACACATGGATCTACATCTACCAAAAGAAATCTATGGTTTTTCAATAAAATTAAAGAGTTTAAGGCTCTTATGTAAAACCATACAGAGGAAAATAAAGATTTTGTAGACAAAAATAGTGGAGAGTTTTGTGGAAATGAGTTTGAGGAATTTTGTAAGTAGTGCAGAATTACAACGCAAAAGGCTACTAGTGGAAAAGGCAAGTATGTTCAATGGTCCAAGGTTATCGAGCTAAGTATAGGCAAAAGCAATGGATATTGCATATTACTTGGTAAATTAATCACCTACAACAATGTTGGTTGACAAAACACTACATAAGGCATGGACTCATAAAAAACCCTCTCCTAAACATCTCAAAGTTTTTGGTTGTGATGCTTATGTGCTAAAAGGTTATAAAATTTGAAACCTAGTAACAAGTACGATTGTTTACAATTGAGATGTAGTGTTTAAACAAGTTTAAACTATTCCTAAATAGGAAGTCCAACCAATAGAAGAAAAACCAGAGACCGTGAGTTTGAGGGTGGGATTAGAATCTTATTTAAAAAAAAAGAAAACAAACCAACAGAGCAAGAACCTTAACCTCCAAAATTGAGGAGATCACTTAGAAAAGAAAGCGATTAGAAAGGTATTACCCACCTTATTTTCTTTCTAGTTTTGTTTTATATATCATTGATGATGCTCCTAGAACTATTAGCGAGGCAGTAGATTTAGAGGACAATAAACTCTTGAAGAAGGACATGGTTGAAGAAATGGATGCCTTGGATAAAAATGAGACTTCGGATCTAGTTGAGTTGTTGACTAGAAGAAAAAATATTAGTACTAAATGGGTGTTTAAGAAGAAGTTCAATGTCGAAGCCAACGTAGAGAAGTACAAAGCACATGCAAAGGAACAGTCCCACATTGAGGGAATTGATTTTTGTGAGATTTCTTTCGCTATTTCTTAATTAACTTCTATTTGATTTTTTTGTGTAATTTTGTTTCTTTTGACCTTGAATTGCAACAAATGAATGAGAAAACGACAATCCTACATGGAGATCTTAAAGAATAAAATTACATGAAACAACTGAAAGGCTTTGAAAAGAAGGGAAAGAACAAGTCATTTTTCAAGTTCAATAAGTTTGTGTAAGGATTAAAACAATCTCCAAGAATGTGGTATTAGAAGTTTGATACTTATATATTGGAACTTGGTTTCTCGAGAAGCAAAGCTAATCACTGTGCATATTCAAAGCATGTTGATGATACTTTTATTCATGTGGTCTTGTATGTTGATGGTATCTTGTTGATTGGACACAAGGAAATCATCAACGATGCCAAAGCTCAATTTCTTTTAAATTTTGATATGAAAAGATCTTATTGCTACAAATTTTATTTTGGGCATGAAAATTAAAAAAGATCAAGCAAACAAGAAACTTTGGTTGAATTAGGATGAAATGGCGAGGGTTTCTAAATGCGAGTCCTATGACGGTGCCGCTCTCAAGTCCAAGCACGATTTGGTCATAAATGGAGAACGCAGGATGGGAGATCGATGTATCCACCGAATGTATGAAGAAGTGCTCACGGCATTTGCAAACCAGTTAAAAGATCCGATTCACCATGTTGCAGATTTCGATTCCCCAGTGGTAGATCGGCCTCTGCTCTAGCTAGAGTCTGTGTCTTCCTTCATGTTTCGAGGCGTCCTGCATAGATCAAACCATCGTCTATCAAATCTAGTCATCCAATTTGTAGATCAACCTCTGCTCTGGCCAGATCTGAAAGCCCCTTCTCTGTCTGAGTTGGCCCTACATCAATCTGATGTCTCACAGGTAAATCACAATGGGGGGTCTTCTTCGAAGCATCAGGTAGAGAAGGTTGGTACCTGGCATTTGCAGCAGTGCGCTTTTTCTCTAGATCAATCCCTCTTACACCTCACGGATCCCTGCCCCGCTTATAATATGGCTGAAGCTCTGCATGTATCTCATAAATGGGAGTTAGATCGAGAAAACAACACAGCATTCCAAATTTTTATTAAAACCCCAGAAGGAAAATCAATTATATTCTGGGTTTGGGCCTCAGAGAGCGTCTACCAACTGAAGCAAAGTATTATGCATTTTTTGGGTATTCTAATGCTCTTTCAAAGCCTATTCTTCGAAGGAAAATCTATGCAGGATGAACTAAGAATACAAGAGTACAACATTCTTCCATCATCCACCATCATATTAAATTTGAGGCTTTAGGGAGGCTCTCATGGTCCAAGCAATCAAAAGGGAACAGAAGAAGTATTCGGATCTAGTCTCCCCAAAGGATCAAAATCGAATCAAGGCCCAGCATATGGAGGTCTTTCATTCAAAGACATCCTAAAAGGGTAATCTGGAGTATCAGCAAAACCAGAACAGACACACAATCTACCCAGTCCCTATATAGTGGAGCAACTGAATCAAATCCCAACCATGACTGTAGATCTTAATGAAACAATTGATCTATGCACCATCTATGAATCACAAGTTGGTATATGCAAGTTCAACGGTTTCTAGCCAAAACCAGTGGATCTTTTTCACTGGATCTCACAACTTGGTCAATAAATTATGAGATACACCTCTGCTCTAGGGGCTTTTTCATAATAAAGTTTTCATCATCAAAGGAACGTGAATATGTATTGCAAGAAGGCTCGTGGTTCTAAGGTTCTGTGGGACTTTTTGTCACCCCATGGTTCCCAGATTTCGATGCCAATACAATGGTGGTATCAAGAATGCCAGTATAGGTTAGATTGCATAATCTCCCCCTATATTTTTGGCACCATAAAGTGCTTGAAGGCATTGGGGACCTCTTAGGGAGATAAATTAAGACAGACACACAAAGAATCAAAGTACGAATCTTCACTTTTGCCAGAATTTGTGTGGAGGTGGATCTCAGCAAAGGATTATCGAATCGTATTCTCTTTACACATAGCAAGCAATGTTGGACACAGTTTCTAGATTTTGAGAACACAGCATTTAGATGTCGATCATGCCGGCAAACAGGGCTTTACAAAGCTCATGTCGTGATAACCAGAAAGTTCCTCGAAGGAAGAAGAAACCAAGAAAGCAGCCCAAGGGATGGCAATTCCCACAGCAGCAGCTTGAAGAAGAAACGACGCCCCCTACCACTGAAGAAACCCTGAATCCACAAGACAACATAGAAAAGGAGGGAGTAAACATGAGGATTCAAGAATCCTTGCACACACATTGAGGCAGGAAACCATCGCTGAAGCAAAGGAGACAAGGGGCTCTACACGTCATCATGTATCTGATAGCTCAGATTCAAATAAGGAAAATCCAAGAAAGAATGAAGGATCCCAGCTAGCACTTGTAACGACTACTCCATCCCAAAGAGAATGGGCAAAGGTAGAAAATAAGAAATCTAGAAAAGGATAATGATTATCTCCATTTCAAAGTTAATTTTTTGTCTATGTGAACACCAGTTTCGACTGGAATGATTGAATGCATTGTAAGCATCTAGAACATGTAATTTTGTTTCCATTGATAAAATTACGATTTTTCCTAGGGAAAAACTTTGGTTGAATTAGAGTAAATATGTTGAGACAATATTGTAAAGGTTTAAAATGCACAAATGTAAACCGGTGAAGGTTCCTATTCCAGTAGATATAAATTTATCACAAATCAATGTCTCAAAACACAAGAAGAGGTAGACAACATATTTTGAGTTCTATATACAAGTGTTATTAGAAGTCTAATACATATTATGGTTTGTACTAGACTAAACAATTTGAGTTCCCTATGCAAGTGTTATTAGAAGTTTGATGCATGCTATGGTTTGTACTAAACTAGACATTGCCCATGCAATGGGAGATTTAAGCAAGTATATGACAAAACCAGATAAGAAGCACTGGAAAATTGTGAATAGGGTCTTCAAATATCAATGTGGCACTTTAGATTACGTAATATGCTACCAAGGAAGCCCTAGACCTGAAAGAGAGAGATATATAAGGCTTTGTTGGCACAAACTGGGTTAGCGATCTTGACCACAAAAGATCTACAAGTGGTTATGTTTTTAATGCACCTCATTGAGAAACCAATTGGATGAGCAAGAGACAAGTCGTAGTTGCTTTATCAACTACAAAAGTTGAGTGCATGGCAAGCACTCATTAGAGTAAGTAAGTTGTATGGTTGCAAAGATTGTGTTTAGGTATTGGTTTTTGTTCGAAGAGCAACAATGATGAGTTGTGACAACTCAAGTGCAATTTTTCAACAAAGAACGCTATTTACCATTCGTAGGCAAAGCATATTGATGTGCAATACCATGTTGTTAGAGACATGGTTGAACACAATCAAGTGTTGTTGGAGAAGTTTGATAACTTTTAAGAATGTTGCAAACTCATTGACAAAGTCTGTCAATACTAAAAGTTCTCTTAGTGTAGAGAATCAATGGGCATAGTTGCGCTTAGCATGATTATACCAATGCCTTCCAACCAACCCCATTTTTGCAAAGAATACAACATGCAATATTAATTGCCTCTACCTATAATTCATATGATAACATTGTAGTCAACACCACTTAGCATACTTCTTGCATTTTCCATTAATGTCATGTCCATTTTTCCATTCATCTTGGATGCAATTTGTGCTCGTCAGGAGTTCCCGGGCTTGAAGCAGGCATGGACATCGGCGGAGACCTCTATGAACACTTATTGTAAGATGTTGTTTGAATGCAGCTTCAGAGGAGTTATCACACATATGTCAGATCATTTTGTCACCCTGGTTTACAAGATGATATTCGAACAGGATCCACTCTGCATGTCGAAGGCAACAATGGAGGCACTAATGGACATAGTTGATTGGTATGCCTCACCGTTTGGCATCTTCATACGGATGTACAGCGCGGAGAAGCCTCTGCATGTTCTACCGAAGTTTGCCTTGGACAAACTCGTCATGCAGGAAGTATCATATCACATCTCGGTAGGATTATCAGCGAGGCTGCAACGGAAGAAGAAGGCACCTTGGCCCGCTCTTCCATTGCACATCGGATTATACGAGATACGGAGTTTCAAGCATGCGCTGTCAAAGCAGAGGAGATGAAGAAATATCCATTTGATGCCCGAAGTTACAATCTGTATGACCTACATTACCTTATGAAAGACCACTGCAAGAGAGTACAGTTTAACTGGATCCACGGGGCATGTCATTAGGCAGAGGAAGACCCATGGAGATATTGTTACAACTTCTCCAAACCCAATGAACTAGTCAGCCTCGCTATGGAATGGGTAGCGAAGCAGCGTGAAGCAACATCCCGGAGAGCACCAGAAGCAGCAACAACAGAGGTAAACATACCAATGTGCAACAAGGGCAAGAGGAAGATTGTCGACAACATGGAGGAAGAGCAAAGTTGCAAGTTCCGAGCAGACCCACTTAAGCAAAAAGCAGCTTTGGCAATAGAGGCAAAGAGGCAACAACGCGACAAGAGAAACGCGCAAAGGCAGAGAGAGAAACGGAGAATGGAGGAAACAAAGGAGGAGTTGCATGAGTTGAAGGAGCAACTCCAGAAGGAGCAGGAGCTACGCAGACAGGAGAAGGAAGCGCAGCAAAAACAGGTACAGCAGGGGGCGCAACTTGTATAGACAGATGAAACCGCGCCCCTACAAATAGTAGACTCATCGGAACAGTTGGCATCAGGCAGACAGGGTGAACCATCGCAGGAGCAAGACTTCACTCAAGAGATAGAGCAAGCACTTGAACAGATGGATACGGATATGGAGCAACAGGAGTCAGAGCAAGAGGTCGACCCACCAGCTTCACCGCATCTAGAAGAGGAGCAAGTCCCAAGCGACCAAGGAGACATTGAAGTCCTTGGAGACAATCCTGAGGAAGAGATGCACAACATCTCATTCGACGAGTCTCAACATAGAGTTGTGCAATCTCGTAGAGTGTTGACTCCTAATGATGATACATCTCCTGCGCAATTTGAGGAATAGGTGATCGTGTCTCACGTGTGCGCCAATGTTATCAGAGCATATGCCAAAGCCACTAGCTTGAGTGTTCGCTTCCTAATCGCTGAGAACGAGCGAATGGCTAAGGAGCTACAGATGGCCAAGCACGGAGGAGAACTAGGTACAACGTCCGCCC
Source organism: Pinus taeda (assembly GCA_000404065.3). Lineage (NCBI taxonomy): Eukaryota > Viridiplantae > Streptophyta > Pinopsida > Pinales > Pinaceae > Pinus > Pinus taeda. Next base: position 18,307 of record APFE031078327.1, on the reverse strand, counting down.
GAGCAGAATTGAAGGCAATACTGGATGAAGTATTGTCCCTTGACACAGTCATGCGGGCATTGTATTCCAAGTTTGGTACCATGCGTAAGGCAGTCGTCCATCTCAACGGGTGGCAGCTGCGATGTGCTAGAAGAGCACATATCCTGTCAAACATGTAAACATAGACGATGAGATACAAGGGAGCCCCGTTACACTTGCCTAAGATGATGAAACCCAGAGCGGTCGAGCTGAAGGCACGCATCCGGAGTCAGATCTGAAACTATGAATATCTCCCACAGCTCATCACTAGTCTACAAGCTTCCCATGCACGTGTATTCGAGAGTATGGATGTTGTTGTGCACGCACATGCGATCCCGTCTATTGGGACACTCACCCAAGCGATGAAAAAAGGCACAGGTCCCGCTGGAGCTTGACTCATACTTTGACGAGTTGATGAGCATAGTCACCAGCCTAGACTTGTTGATCAGTGCAGACACCACGCACAAGTATGTTGTTGGTCCGACCGCACTCAAGACAATGATGCGCATGCTATTAGACGAGTTGGACAAAGGAGCCCGAGCAGTGTACCCAGTTGCTATGGAGGCAAGAGTTCGTTTCCAGAAAGATGTCACCTTAGAGTACACAGACACCATCGCGGACTACCGAGCTTGGCATCAATTCACTACTGTCAACCATCATGAGGATGTCGAAGAGTTGGTCTTCCAACAATTGTCCGAGTCATAGTGATGTCTTGCATGGCTTGCTCAAGCCATTTTGTCTCACATGGGTACATGTGCATTGTAATGTAACATCTTGTCAAGTGTATCATGAGGATGTTGAAGAGTTGGTCTTCCAACAATTGTCCGAGTCATAGTGATGTCTTGCATGGCTTGCTCAAGCCATTTTGTCTCACATGGGTACATGTGCATTGTAATGTAACATCTTGTCAAGTGTAAGTTTAAGTGTCAATAGTTGGATGTAACAGTCAGAGTAGATGAAGAGTCATGAGGGTAGATGAACAGTCACAAAGGGGAATGTCAAGGGTCACCCCACTCTTTGCTATAAATAGTCCCTCATAACTCATTGTAGGGACTTTTGGTCAACCAAGCTTCCGATAAGACTATCTTAAAGAGAGCTTGGACAGTGTTGTAACGAGCCTTGGCTTCTCCACTGCGCAAAGCTAGTATATCTCTTTGGAGGAGCAAGCGGACATGACTGTAACGTTCCGTTGTAAGAACTAGTGGTTGGGCATGGATGTATTGTATGACTGGAACTTACACTTCTTAATATAACAGAGCCAACACATTTCATGCATATGTCGTATTGTATTTCAGCTATCTTGTTTACTCTAAATGATATATGTATCTGTTTGCTTACGCATGCATGTGTAGCTATTTTTTGTATATGCATGTATGAATCTTTCTAAAATGTGTTGTGGGTTTAACCATCACTTTGGATTGCTAGCTTACTTGCCTTCGATGTTGTGATGCATCTTTGCTCGTGTGTTCCCTTCTTAACTTCATGTTGTCATAGGTTTCCAAGGGACGCACTCACCTCACCCTCCGTGTGTTAGAACCGCTCATGCACCTTCCTTGACTGATTGCATATGTCACACCCCTGCTACCAACAGGGACATCTTACTTGCCTCTATGTGAAACTGCGGTCAAGGCGATACCGTACGACCCACTGCTGGGACTCCTACACCAAACGGTCTGAGGTCTAATTGGGACTTCTTATCAGGGAGATCCCCTGACATGTTGGCGGGTCCAGCACCGTCAACGATTTTCCAACACTAGGCTACTTGCAAAAATGAAAAGGGAAATTGAAAATGAAAAGCAAAAGACCAACCACTAATATTACCTCCTACTAAATGAGGAGATTGGGATGCTAAGGGGAAATCCCCAAGCTCCCTCAAAAGATAAGTTTGCTTTTACTATAAAAGAAGAAGTCCTCTTGTAGAGAGATGAGGGACATTAAGACTTGAGGAAAGTTTACAAGAAGCTCAATAGAGCAAATACTCTTCCTCAAGAGAAACTAAATGAAATAAGAAAAGGGTACAATGCCTATTATAGTAATACAAATAAGGAGTCCCTTAATGAGGTAACTCACTTTTCCTCAAGGAAATATGATCTTGATGGCTCAACTTCTCAGTCTTCAAGAGGAACTCTTGCTTATGAGAAAAGAGAGAAGGATAGTTTAAGATCACGAACTTATGTCTGGTGAAGGGCTCCAAGTAAAGGGTTCCTTAGTCCCTCAATCCTCCACCTACAAGCTCCTTCAAAGGATGCCTTCCAACCACACTCCAAGCCTTCAAGAGGACTATGCAGGCACAAGAGAAAAGAAACTTAGATTATGTGCAATGTAAATAGTCACAAAATGGTAATATACACTATAACGCAAGCGCAAGTCACAAGAAAAGAAGCAAATTTCATCTCTTGTGCAAGCAAGGAAAGGCTAAGCCCTTTAACCAAGCTCTCAAAGCTAGATCATATCAATTAAAGTGCATAAGGTTTGGCAAGTAAAAATGAAATTTGATAGTATTAAAGAACTATGGTAGGAAAACTCCCATTTCAAACTCGATGGATCAACCCCTGAGAGAAGCTTGACTCGATGTGGGTCCTTCCACCTTTGCCTTTTGAGAGTGAGTTCGTCCAACCGAAGACTTACCCCACACTTAAGCTTGTTCAAACATATTAGATTTTCTACACAATTTAAGAGAGCATTAGTATTCACAAGGGACTAAACTACACAATGAAGGAGAAGGCTAGAGGTCTCACCAAAAAATTGATACAATGAGCCCAAGGCTCATTTAAATAGGAAAATGGGAGAAAATCCCAATGTGAAACCCCAATGCCAAGTGGATAAATGGATAAAATCTTAAGGAAATTTAAATTCCAAGTGTAAAGGTCAAATTTGAGATGTGGTAGTGTTTTCCCTTCATTCCCATGTGCCAAAATCAAATTCCCTACTAGTTGTGCCATGTGTGGGATGTTGTAGGTGGAAAGGGAGAGTAATCCCACAAAAATCTCAAGCCAAAATTGTTGTGTGATGACACCACTACAAAATGAGTCCAATATGCCCTACGTAGAAGTTGCCCAAGTTGTTGTGCGTAGCTCTAAATTGAAGTGCATTGAGCTGAACGGAACAGATGGTGCGTACAAGTGTAGACAACGTAAAGTTTGGTGGAGACAATACTCCACATTTATCTCATGAAATATTTTATCATATCTTTCTATAGTGTCTTCAAGCAAATGCATTAATCTCCAAGGATATTCAACTTGCTTAATTCTGGCCCACAAGTCGATTTGCCCATGTGCTTTAATTTTTGTAATGATGTGGGGCCAACTCACCTTCCACTTGTCCCTTTGACTTGCCTTTAACTTGATTTTATTTTCCAAGTCATTTCCACCTCATGTGGGAATTTCTATTTTTCCTCCATTATTTATTTTCTAGGCTATTTATTTTATTTCTCATTTTCCTACTAAACTTAGGGAAAAGTGGGTTTTGAGGGGTAAAAACACATTTTATGACCCCCAAAGTGTGTCTTAGAAGAAGGTTGAGGTGTAGAGGTCTAATTTTGACTACTCATACCCCCTACAACTTCTCTAGACATCACTTATTACAATTTACATAATAAAAAAATTATTAAAAATTTGTCCTACAAGAAAATTTTAATAATTAAAAAATGACCCCTAGACCTAATCAAATTCCACGAAATTTTGCAGATGATCTAGCAATGTAATATACATTGACTCTAGACACTAGGACTCACCCAAGGCTCTACCATCAAGCCGCACTCTAACTTTGGGGGTAGTCTACAAGAAAAAATTCGACTAGTTATTCGGTGTTGAAAAACACGAATAATTAGTTAAGTGAAAAAAACTCCCTAGAGTGAATGCACTTGATAGTAAAGTCCCAAGCTACCTACGCCTATTACATGGCTTTATTCATCATGCTAGTATCATGTTTACAAAATCCCCGCAAGGTTGCAGAATCTGAGTACGAAATGAAGAAAGAGAGAAGGAAAGGGCTTAAAAGCCCTGATGAAATCTGGAACTCAGAATGATCTGAAAGTGTAGAAATGCTCTGAAATGTACTTTGGACATGGAGTCTTTAAAAAAACTTCAAATGCAACTTTAGTGGTCAATAATGCTCAAAGGCCCTTCTCTCCAATATGTCTAGCCTTTGATGGCATAGCATTATCTTCTCTCTGAGCATAGTAGGGGTCCCATATGCTTTATTGCTACCCTCGAAAACAACTAAACCATTACAACCGTCATTGATAGTGCTTCCCGACAGCGTGTATAGAGTTCCAAACCAAACTCCCCCCTCATTAACACCATTGTTCCTTGAACCACTTTGAATATTTCCTTTTCATATGGTGAAGATGTGACCTCATTTTGTCTCCTCATTCTGTGGTAAGGGCTTCCACACCTTTTATTTCGAAAACAAGTAGGATAGAGATCTAATCTTTAAAAGCGGTCCATATTTTATGGGAGCCCAAGGTCTCTATCCGGATTGACGGAATTCTAGATCTAATCTTTAGAAGTGATCCATATTTTATGGGAGCCTAAGGTCTCTATCCGGATTGACGGAATTCTAACTTCAATCTCAACTATGATGTTCCCACGACTCTCCCAGTCTGGATAAAGCTCCCATATCTACCCTTGCATTGTTAGAATGATGCAAACTTCAAACTAATTGGAAATTCTCTGGAAAAATACATCGACTGCGCTAAACTGAAGGACAATCTTTTCGCCTATGCTCATGTATGTGTGGTAGTAGATTTAGACAAAGGACTCTCGGCGACTATCAAACTTTGCACGGATAGTTGGTCACATGTCCAGGAAGTGGATTATGATCAACTTCCCTTTAAATGTAAACTTTGCCATGAATACGAGCACTTTGCAAATGGGTGCCCTAAAGCGCAATCAGCCCAAGAGCAGCAGGGAGAACAAGGCAAGCAATGGCAACAAACTAAGAGACGAAGAGGGAATAATCAGCAACAAAACTCGTCTCCTTCAAACGTTGTAGCACCCTCTTCCAATGAGGGGTAGAACTCAAAGCAACCCAACCCACCAGTCAGAGGCCCTAGTCAAGAGGGGAGCTTTGGGGACAATGGAAATCGTTTTGCTAGCCTTTCGGGAGTACCAAAGGAAGGAGAACCTTCTCATCTTGCACCTTAGGAGCCTTTGCCTAATCAACAGGACAAATCCGCAATTGTCTCAACTCTCACAGCAACAAGTGAATTGCTCAAACAACGGTACAAGTAGCAATTCAGAGGATCTCTCGGACGAGGACGAGGAAGCCTTCCTATCCTCCAAAGAAGTAGAGCAAGTACAACCATTAATGCTAGTTCAGCAAATCAAAAGTCCGAAAAAGAAAGAGAAAAAGAGGCAGCACGAAATGTGAGGAGATCAGGTCGTAAATCTAACAAAGAGATCTGACTTGAGCAGACAGGAAAAGACAAAGAGTTGGGGTATCAACACACAATTCCTCGACAACTAGCAGACCTTGGAAATAAAAGAAGCAAAAAAGGGAATGTAGCAAGTCCTGAGAAAGGGACATCTTCATCTAAAAGTAAATAATGAATATTATCTCCTGGAATTGTAGGGGCCTTGGTTTTGAAAAAAGAGTAGTAGAAGCAAAGTCCTTGATTCGCAAGGAAAACCCCTCAATAGCCCTATTCCAGGGGACCAAAATGGGAGAATCTAATCTCGCTGAAGCAAAATAAAATTTGGTACAACAGCAATATAGCAACAGTCAACTCTCGAGGAGCCTCTAGAGGACTCTGCACAATGTGGAACCCAACACAGATGATGCTGCTCGATTCTAAACAAATTATTCATTGGCTTGCGACCAATTTCAAAGTCCCCGATATTAATCAAGTATGTCCTATCATAAACCTTTACATGTCAATCCATTTCCAGCAAAAGCAAGAATGTTGGAGATCTTTAATGGATTTAAGAAACATTGAGTATGGTCAAAACTACATTATTGGTGGTGACTTTAACACAACTATACATCAAAAGAAAAAAAGAGGAAGTTCTATAGTTTGTGACCCTTTCTAGGAATCCATGGAGGACCTCATCCAACACGTTAGCCTTTTTTATGTTAAGCCTGCTAGATTTCAATATACCTAGAACAACAAACGCTCCGGCCTAGGCCACATAGCCGCTCATTTGGATCACTTCCTTGCTTCAAATAATCTATTAGCCATGAACCTCAATCTCTAATCCTTCATTCTTCCTTGGAATGGCTGACCATCGACCCTTTCGCTTCTCTCCTCTTTAGCTTTCCACCCTGGCATTCAAAGAAATGGTAGAAGAATCTTGGTCCCAATGGGTGGAGGGAAGCCCTTTCTTCATTTGGGAAACCAAGATTAAGCGTCTGAAGTCAGTATCAAAAAATGGCTCAAGGAGAGAAAACCGGAAAGGCAACACACAATCCAGGAGACTGAACAACGATTGGCTTCCATACAAGAACACATAAAAACAGTTCCAGTCTTAAAGGAAGATTTTCGAAAGGAAGCAGAAACTTTTAAGTCTTATCACTCTCTCCTTAGGCAAGAGAGAAGAGTACTGGAGGCTTAAATCCCGCAGTACTTGGCTTCAGGGAGGAGATTGTAATATCAAATTCTTTCACAAGAAGGCAAAGTATAGAGAAAGCAGAAACAAAATTTCTCAGATCTAGTTTCAGGGGTAGACCCTTACCAATTTTGATGACATTAAAGGTGTCGTTTCTCATTACAGCGCCCTGTATTAGGATATCCCTCCGAGAGATCAAGAGAGTGAAGCTTACATGTTGGAGCATGTGCCTATTTTAATCTTGGAGGGCATCAATTCCCAGTTCACAGCTCCCCCGACCCTGGAGGAAATCAAATACATTACATTCTCCTTCTTTCCAGATAAAGCTACAAGGTCGGATGGGTTTTTTGTTGGCTTTTATCACCACTTTTGGGACCTAATTGGTAAAGATTTATGTAGGATGATCAGTGCTTCTCTCAAAAGGATATGTATGGGTGGTGGTATTAACTCCTCATTCCAGGCCCTGGTCCCCAAAGAATCCAATCCCTCCTCTTTCTCTTATTTTTGCTCGATTTCTCGTTGTAATGTGTCTTATAAGATCATCTCGAAGTTGTTGGCTTCTAGGCTCAAGAAAGCCCTCCCTCTTCTAATTCTGTGCAATCTAAGTGGTTTTGTCCCAAGATGCCAAATTTTCAACAATATAATCTTAATCCAAGAGGTTGTGGAATCCAATTGGAAAAGAGGGGATCAAGGCATGATCATCAAACTTGATATGCCAAACTCCTTTGATCAAGTAAGGCATGAATTTCTTTTTAAGGTAATGCAGAAAATGGGCTTTGATGCAAATTTTAGACAATGGATAGCACTATGTATCTCTTCTCCCTGGATCACTCCCTTAGTTAATGGGAGAGTTGCAGGTTTCTTCAAAGCCTCGCGCAGGATAAGGCAGGGTTGCCTGCTTTCCCCCTTTTTGTACATCATTATGGCAAACTCCCTAAGTACCTCCCTGGTATCAGATTTAAAGAAGGAATTAGGAGTGTGAATCACAACCAATTTGTAGATGACACCATTTTACTGGGAGGAGCTTCTGTGACAATTGGGTTGGTTGGCAGTTTGAAGGCGCATCCTGGAGCATTTAATGAGAGTGCTTGAATCTCTTAAGAAGAAGTTGACTAGGTATGCCCCCCTCAGTCGCTCAGCAGCATATAGGTGGGGTTGGAGGAACTCTTCATATACTGTCAAAACCAGGTTCCAACAAAATCCTCTATCTAGAGCAAGTTATGGAAACCCAATGCCATCCCCAAGATAAACTTCTTTTGTTGGTTGTTGCTGCACAAGAAAATTTTAACGGCAAAAAATCTCAGGAAAAGAGGGATTGTTGACCCTTCAAGATGCCCTCTTTGTGACAATTCGGAAGAAACTATTTCTCATCTATTTTTACATTGCCCTTCTTCTCATTCAATCTGGAGCATTACTTGGGTTCCCTCTTCTGCAAAACTCTCTAACCTTCAAATATCCAATCCTTCTTTTCTTCCTGGCATAAGCACTATATGGGCTCCCCTTCAGACCAAATCCTCTTTTAAATAGTCTTGGATTGCACTTCGCAAATATGTTTGTTGGCAGATTTGGCTATCTCGAAACTAGCCTATCTTTAAATCCACTATAGTCCTAGTGAAAGAAAAGCAACCCTTAAAGCCCTCTCTTTCTGCTTTGAACATAACCCCCCCCCCCCCCCGATTGATTCTTCTTTGGACCGCCTTAGAACTTCAATGGATCAATCCATAGATCTCGCCCCACCCATCTTATTCTCCCTCAAACAAGCTGAGATCTCATCCACCCTAGCTTCCTCACATTCCTCTTGAAATTTTTGTTGATTGGAAGCAAAAAACCCAGCCTTGGATTCTTCAATTTAATGGAGCTTCAAAACAAAATCCAGGGATGGCAAGAGGGGGGGGGATTATCTTTAATCCCGAAGGAATAATAATGGATAAGTACGCTTGGTGTCTAGGAAGGAAAACCAATAACCAGGCAGAGGCTTCTATTTGGGTCTCCTCTTAACCAAAAGAAAGGGAAATTAAGGGCATTATTATTATGGGAGACTCCCTTTATGTTATCCGGCTTTTAAGAACAGACTCCTCTCCCAAAGACAATGTACTTAATGTGTTACTCCATCGAATCAATGGTATCTTACTCTCATTCTCCACCTCACAACCCTTCCATATTCTGAGAAATCTTAATGATGAAGCCAATCAAATGGTCAATAAAGCCTGCTTGCTAGATGAGGTTAAAATGGATACAAATGATGCCTTAGATCAATTCGCTATCCCTTGAAGATAGCCATGTCTAGTCTTCAATCTTCCTCTACATATATTAGTTCCCATCTTAAATTGAAATCCATGAATATTTTTCCCTTATCGTTGACTCCTCCCTCTCCCCAACTTCCAAAATCATACAGAATTAAAGGTCAATTATTGTTCCATAGTGGTTACTTCGTGCTTGACGGGGGGAGCGCCATCAGGTAGCTCAATGTGGCGGCTTGGTGGGCTAAGATGCATGGACTCGTGTTAATCAAAATCGTAATCTCTTTGTTTATGGTTCACATTAGGCCAAAATAGTTGTATCTTCTGCGACTCATTTCATCCAATGTGCCTCAATTAATCACAAGCGAGGATTAGACGGGTAATTCATATGAGAAGTAGGCCAATCAATGAAGACGTCATCTCACGCATCAAAATGATGATGGCTCTACATTGGGTACCTAGTGATTATGCTGATACAATTCAAACTCGCACACTCTACCTAGTGAATGAATGGAATAAATTAGCATGGGATTGCATAGCTAAATTCATCTCGAAGGCTTGGAAAAAGCCTGAGCTCATGTAGTTGGTAGAGTGGTGGTGGGTTGTTGGACTAATAAGAGGGGTGCCTTCAGGGAGGCAGAGGATATATTGCAGTATATTTCACCATAGGGGAGCAACCTCAGATGGCACGCTAGGCTTTGGCACAAAGGTATTGCTTGCATATCACATTTTCGATTTAGTTCGACATTCTTGGAATAGACCCCACGTTTCTGCAGCAATAGCTTTGTTCATGGCAGTGCTAGCAGCGTTCTTCTTCGCAGTCTTCTGGTTAACATGTCGTCGGGACCATGGGGACATCGACAACAGCGTTTTGGTCGAGGCTCGAGAAGGGACTGTAAAAAACTCAAAATAGGAGGCCCAATTGGATATTGGCCCCTCATCTCCCACTGCCTCCGAACAATGTAGCCTCAAACACGCGGAGATGAAGATTGAAATATATGACTTGCAAGTTGCAGGTGATGCTTTTCTAGCAAAGCACCTCTGAGAGCAACACTTTAGATACCATGGAGGGGCAACATCTTAGAATTTCGCACTTGGAGGACAAAGTGGAGGCGCTCTGAAGCATTGCTACAAATCTTCAACTATAGCAGAAAGATCTGAACAGTCCCACTACATATGTGAGCCCATAAATTGATCGGAATGGTCTAGTTGACCCTCTTGTTTAAGAGACCTAAGCTATGAATGGGTTTAAATGCATACTTCCTATGTCTAAATTTTGTCAGGCATATACTACTAGTAGAATAACAGTATTGGTCAGTGTTGTAGTTTTGGATGTAACCTAGACATTGATTCTACCTGCAAATGTTAGCCATAAAGTCCAGAACTCTACTAGCAATGTAAATCTCCCAGGTTTTTGTCGTGACCGGGCTCGGATTTAATGAAAAAGTACTCATCCTTGTTGATAAAAAAACAATTGTTTTTCTTGCACAAGTTTATCAAACTCTTAATTTGGCATCCGAGTGAACTTACTAGCTTCAAAGGGGCATCTTTGTAGCTACGATTTAGTTCATTTTTTGAAAAGCAAGGGTATTTTAAGTCTACAATAAACCTAATCTTTAATGGGAGCTTTGTGCAATGAATCTTGTGTAAAGAAAAAAGGCAAGCAATTCAAGAATAGAAATAGAAAATTTTAATGAACATAGCTTCAAGTTATGGAAGCTATAGATGGCATATCTTCATGTAGATAGAGAAACTTATTGGTACGTCAAAATAAGATTGGGGAAAGCTAGAAAGAAAAGGAATAAGGTACAACATCTCTACCTCTCAAATTCAATGTTGTATTTGCACACATGTTTCTTTGCATTGATACCATGCATGATGTATGTGCAATATTGCATGTCTATACTCTGCTTTAATAAGAATACTATGAAATGCAATTCTTCATGTATATGTATTAAAGAAAGTTTAGATCTAAAAATAAGATACTTTACTAACATTTTTTACAACATTCATTAAGCTTTAATATCAGAAGAAAAAAAGTAGTTAGTAACCAACCTCTCATACCTTATCTATCATTTTTCATCAGCCTACAATAATCTACAAAGGCATTGTCATAAGAATACCATTTAGACTTTTCACAATGAGATATGAACCGAAAAACATACAAATAAAGGCAGACCAGACCAAGAAAAAGGTATCCAAGCACACCATTGACAATCTGGAGCAATCCAATCACCATCTATCTTAGAAACCTCAAATATGTTTTCCATTTGAGCTGAACTAAATGCCCATTTTGCATTTGTAACGATAAATTTTATAAATGCAGATGTCAAAGTTGCATCATATTATTCAAGATATCAAGGGTTTGTTAACCTATACTGGAGACATACATGTACATCACTACAAAGATTCAGATATTATTTCTGCGAAGAAGAAATTTCATAAATAAGAATGTTTGGTTTTCTTGAATACACTATACATGCTTTACTCTCATTATCTAGATTCTTAAAGTGATCTTACAACTTTTGAATACATCTTTCGTATTGTGGATATGACTAAAATATCAACCATCTCCCCTTACTGGAAGAGAGTGTACCCACAGAATTTACATCTAATACCCTAAAGATATGAGTTCTGATGAAAATATCAGCAATCTTTGTGCTAGAAGCACAACATATAAATGCCAAGCATCATTAACAAGTTATGGGAAATGCTTTCATTCAAAGAATCACATCTCTAATGAAAAATATAAACATAGATAATGTCATTGTAAGTAGATTTAAACTCAAGACCCTCTCCTCTTGTACTAGTGAATTTCGACAAGTTGTATTTTGTAAGTTAATGATGAGCCCAGAGATGTTAAGAAAAGTGAAGATGTTATTCTGACATCATATGACACTTCACCCCACCTTCCAGTGAATGAGCTGCAGCCTGCAATAGTATTGACAATCATAAACCAATAAAGATTGTATGAACATGGCATATCTGGTTGTTAATTTGGGGCCAGGGCCAAAATCTATAATAAAATTCTTGATGTGGCATGCCAAACGTGAAGACTAAAATGCTATCGATTAATATGAATTGATATATGGTTCCTATCACAAAATTCCCACAACAATGTATATATAGCTGAAAAATGAAGAAACCATCATCTTAGCTATAAAGTGTATTATTTCATGTGAAGTGTATTCACAGCCTAGAAGCTAATCAATGGGGGAAAAGGCCATCACTCTAAACGTTGGGGAATTAGGGAAAAGCAAGGGGAAGTCATTTCGTTTTATCCCCCAATGTCTTCAAGGCATAGCAGGACACATTTAACACACATTCAATCTCGCATGAATTCTCTCCGAGCATATCAAACACCTTGCATTGGAATGGAACTTGCAAGAATTGTTCATCGGCACTCCAGCATGCAAGCTCTTTCATCCAATCTATCTATTTAACACCATCTCAAGGATTTCCGCAAATGGAGCAGTCGGGTTTGGGAGTCTATGGCACCTGTGCTTTGCTAACCAAGCCAACATTCAACCTATAGGGAAGACAGTTCTCAGTTGTAGAGACGCTTGTCTGGAATTCAGATTCTATTGCTCCAAATTTGAGAGGTAACTTTTGGTCTGGTCTCTGTATGTTGGTTTCTGTATCCTGGTCCTAGCATCAGAGTCTTGGATTTGGCATCTCAGTTTCATCGTCTCAGTCACTAATTTTGTATTTAGCTCAAGGGAAGGTGCTCTTTGGCCTTTGGATTGCTCGTTTCCAGCGGTGTATTTGCCAGGTGTTTTCTCTTTGTGTGTGCATTTTCTGGAATTCCCCTTGTTGAGCATTCTGGAGGGATTTTTGGGTTGATAGATTCAATGCAGGGCTTAAGCCCCAGAGGACATGCAAGATACCTGTAACATCCTTCTCCTCTCTGTTCGGTAGAGACACTTCTTTGGGCTCACCTTTCCCATTCTGATCTAGTTTGCAAGGAATTGTGAATTGGACGCAACAATTATGGATAACACCGATATTTTGGATCTTAGAAGAACCTTGAGAAAACACGTGTAGTACATTCAAAAAAATAGAATCTCCCTGTTCTCAGTAACATCAAAAGTGCGTGAGAACAAGCATATTGCGTTTCTCAGAATGCGACCATTATGAATTTATTGATTCAGCAGAGACAAAGCATAGGCATTTTGGATGCAGCATGTTAAATAACTTGGCACTCAATCTTTGCAAGGATTCTCTCTCTTCAGCTTCAAGTAATAGCATATCTATTAATTAATAATTATGCACAAGTATAGTTCACCAACTGAAGGAACCAATGGACATCGAGTTCCAGAAGTCAACCCCGTCAGATGTGAGTCAGAAAGAGGCTAATAGCCAACATATATTTCATTACCTGTTTTTTAAAGTTATTAGACTTCTGGCGTCTTTATAAAGCAGGCTACATGCAAGCAAACATGGAATGTAATAACTAAAATCTGTAGCAAACTCTCTAGTGTTGCTTGAGAGCTACTAATTTTGTCATAGATTCTCTGGAACAGTCTTTTCAGAACAGTCCTTACGTAAGCTTGCTGTTAGCTTGGCTACAGCACCCTGTTAACATAATAATATGCAGATTAGAGCATAAGAACAGTAGATATACACCTCCGATTGTTGACTAATAATAAATGCTCTGAAGTTGCTCTTAGCTGCCTGACAACGAAAATCACCTTAATATGAGAATAAAAATTTCCATTCTTAACATAAATGTTCTCCTGATGAGGGTTTCATGTTTAGCACCAATTTATTATGCTAGAAATGGCATATCTTTAACATAAGCTTCAACATGAATAAATGCAAACTTGAAATCTTTTGGGGCCACCACAGAATTTTTTCAATTCTAACATTGGTTTAATTACGTTATCACTGAAGATTTCATATAGCACTATGCTTAGTTAGTGTTTTTAACACAAAAGATGTAACTTTTGCTTGAAAAATAAGAGGAAATGGTCCCTAGCAATTGTAAAGTCAGACGCAAGACAAGCAGCATCTTTGTCATCCCCCGCCAACTTTCCCTTCAACTACATCACACCTCTGTAATATCCCGTGAAACAAAACATTTCTGGTTACGCGAACACTCTAATGGAATGCTCTTTCTTCCAACTACCAACTGATCAAAACTGACAGCATGGCAGCAATTTGGCCTAGAAAATCAATACGTACGTCTCCATTAGCCCAAGCAACACTCTATGTTCTATGTGCAAGAAGTATTGGCGATTATAATTGCTAAACACATTGTAAGCATGATCAAACCCAACAAAGAGAATGTGTAGATAGCTATTAAAAACCAAATCAAAGAACGAAGGAGTCGATATCCCCTCGGACTAAATTGGGTGCTATGGAATCCGAATTCCTACAATCAACGACCATATAATGAGATGTATTCCCAAGGATTGATCAATGGAATGTAAACCATAAAAAGGACAGCATTGGGACTAGTTGAAAACATATTAAAGGGCAAATCCATAACGGCTGTTTATATAGATTTGCTTCCAATAACAGAGCAGGTAATCATTTGAAATCACCCAAAAAAAAATGCCACCTAAACCAACCGCTAAAAACTTAGCAACTCTTCCTGGCTATGCTAGCTGACCTACTTAACCTACTTCTGGACTACCGCAAAGACCCCGTTCTCGGCAAGACAGGTAGTTTAAACCGTGGCCAGAAGTGCAGAAATGTTTAGAAAAACTTAAGCTTTAAAACCAGATAAAATAGATAAGAAGACCAACCTAAAGAGGCAGTTCCATACCTTGTTAGTAGCACCTCAACATTTTCCTCTGCATATAATTGGCACTACGTGATTTAAGCTTCATCTAAGGTTTCTCTGAGTTATACTAACGTAGGGTTTTCAGTGTGCCATAAACCCTGCGCCGTCATATTTCTAGGTTTTCAACTCGATTCGCTGAGCTAAGGTGCCTTAAACCCTGGGCCGTCATATAGGTTTTCAACTCGATTCGCTGAGCTAAGGTGCCTTCTAACTTTGACGTCTAGATTAAAAAGAAGCGGCATGTTCCATCTGTCCATTTAGGAAGGAAACATGCCACTTACCTAAACGAAACGTGAATGGGAGTAATTAATAGAGGATAAATGGGACAGCTAAACTTTTTTGTTATTATTCTTGCTTTATGGTATTATTTTTACTTTGATTATTATTAGATTGTTGTGATCAAACATTTAATTTGTAGTTTAATTTTAGGAATTTAATTTTTGTTATTTATTATTAAATATATTTATTGGTAAGGTAATTGGTTAAGGTTTTATTATGGGTTGTTTAGTAATTTATATTTTATTAGTTACTAATGTTTTGTTTTATTTCTTTTTATTTAATGTTCTCATTTTATTTTTTCATTTTTCTTTGTTGTTGAACTCTCTTTGTCATATCTATGCAAGAGAGCTTTAGCCCTTTCAGAAAAAGCATTGGTTGGCAAGTTTATGGGCTTTTGGCCTACTCCAAAAGTCATAGAGTCCTAGATAACAAAAAAATAGGCCCCTGAGCTTCAAGATTTGGTAACTTTCTTTGCAATAGGAAGGGCTTCTATGTTTTTTTGTTTTTCAATAAAATGGAAAGAGATTTGATTTTCATATCAGGGTTGTATTTTATGGGGTCCACGGGCCTCTTTATTACTCCATGGACTCTAATTTCAATCCAGATTTTAAAATTATTTTCGTGTTGGTGTGGGTATGGTTGTCCCACCTCCCTCTTCATCTTTGGGGCCCTGATGAACTAAAAGACATTGGGAACAAGTTGAGTCGTTATCTGGATTAAGCATAACCAAAAGGAGGTCAATTTCCTTGTGTTTGTATTTGTGTTGAAATAAACCTTAATGAAGGTTTACCAAAGGCCCTAAAGATAAATCTAGGAGAATGGAGCCAAATAAAGGAATTAGAATATGAGCATATTCCCTTCAAGTACATCATTTGTCATTCTCATGGGCACTTTTCCAAAAACTGCCCCTAATGAAAAAAGGACAAGTAGGTCGAAGCCCTCGATACTAAAGAAGCTAGTTTCCAACCACATAAAAGCGAAGAAGAAATCAACAAAACAAGGTTCCAAAGAAATTTACTTAAGCAGATCTAATGCGAGAACCTTCCCCCAGCAAAAACTCTTTTGAGGCCTCTCAAGATCCAGAACAAGATGAAGATTCCCCTGTGGATGAAACCCCAAATGACGATTTGGGAAATACATAGTGCATGTGGAAAACGATCAGTGAAATACCGAAACATCAGTGGACAATGAAGAATAAACCCCTTCAAGGTTAGACCCTCCAGGTCCAGAGTCAAGTTTTGAGAAAAGAGATTTGGAATTTACGCCCTCTGCTCTTGCGGAGATGAAGAAATGTTTCCCAAATATCTACCAGTAAGTTATGGAAATCAGAGTGGCTCACTCAAAATCATGCACTGGAGGGAGTGTCGAAAACTCCATCTCCTCAAAGGAAGTGGAACCACCTCTCACAAGAGGTAGGAAATCCAATAAAGAAAAGCAAGAACGCGAAACAAATTTTAACTTGGCCTCAGGATCTCAACTTTGTGTGGATTCTTTGCTCTAAAAGCCTTCTAAATAGCATACTAGATTGTTTTTTCATTCTCCTATGCTCACAATATGTAAGAATTTACTCTTGTAAACTAGTAGAAGGAATCAGTAGTAGAATTTGTGGAAAATACTAGGATATGTCTTCCATGAATTTCGTCATTGCCCCAATGGAAGATCCCATTGAAAAATGGCAATGTAACGAATTCCTCTGGTATTTGTTGTGGCTGGGCGCAGATTTAATAGAATCACTTCTCATTTTTATCATATATATATATATATATATATATATATATATATATTAATATATATAGAGAGAGAGAGAGAGAGAGAGAGAGAGAGAGAATGTAGATGTCATATATAATTTTTATGTAATATCTCTTATTCATTAATATCGGTCAACCAATATCATTGGTTTCATTAAATATCTTGTCATATCATCTCTCCATCTATCCCTATGTTTATAGCTTACTCACTCTTACTTGGGAATGATGATTTGATTCACTATCCCACATCATTGGGCATCACAGTTTTGTTAAAGCCCTATGCCAATATTGACGTGCCTATCGACTTTTCACTTAAGTTCATGGTTTTGGTAACCCATGGTATTTGCCCATAATATTTAAAAGAAAGAATATATATAAGTTTTCTAATTATTCACATAAAAATGAATAAAAGATAATTAACTTTTAAATTTATATGTAATCTTAATCTATGTGTAATTGTGTGTGTGTGTGCGTTCGATTCACTATCCCATAGCATTGGGCGTCACTATGTTGTTAAACATGTGCCTCTAAGTTCCATGAGAGTGTTCTAGAAGTCACTATGTTGTTAAACATGTGCCTCTAAGTTCCATGAGAGTGTTCTAGAAGTCACTATGTTGTTAAACATGTGTCTCTAAGTTCCATGAGAGTGTTCTAGAAGCCCTATGCCAATATTGATGTGCCTATTGCTTAGCCTCAAACCTGCACCTTCCTATACACCCTCTTAGCCTTCATTCTCCACTCACTTCATTCATCTAGTTGTTAAATCATTGCATTATAGTCTTAAAAGGATTGTTTATATGGTTTTCTGACTATACTTATGACTGTTGTTTGGTTTAGTTTTTTTATTCATGCAGCTGCGGAAACTTGTCAATTTCCGCAGCCAGCACAGGATTCCGCAGCTATTTTGTTAAAAGCTGTGCTCCAGGTGTCCTCTGAAGAAACGAGCTACATGGGAAAGCTCCAGGTGGCGGATACATGGAACGTGTCCCTTCAAATCGGCCAAATCATCCATGAGAGGCCGCGGTCAACCAAAGTCAAAGACAAGGCCAGCCAAAGAGTTCAGCGGTGGCACGTCACTGCTTTGGGCACGTGAATGATACGTGGCATAGTCCTCAGCTCACGAAGGCACCGGCACACCTGGAGATCGTTCCTGAAACATGAATCTAAAAACCAACCACTCCGAAGATTTAAGAAACATGACGACAGTTACACTAGATCTCGGCTGAAGAGATCTACGTGTCTATGGCAACGCAGTTAATAGCGTAGAAGTTGTTAGTTAGCTGTAGTATTTTTGCATTATAAATAACGCGTCATTGAACGCTGTGAGAAAGCTTTTTGATATGTATGAACCTTGAACTGTTTATGTAATTCCGCGCTGCTGGTTATCTTATCACCCCACTGTTTTATATGTTGTTGTTTTAATACATGAGAAGACTTTTCTGAAGTTAGCCGTGTGATTATTTGATTCGCTGAAGTGGCAGAGGGCCCCTGCACGCTGAAGCCTTGTAAAGTTTTCATTTAGTTTCATTATGTTTTTTTGTTTTTATCATTAACTTGTACATAATATGCTATTTTATAATTATGTTGTTCATATCTTCACCTTTATTTTCTTAGAGCTGTAAACTGATCAGTGCTTTTCTGCAGGTTTTCTTAGGCAGCCCGGGCAATTTTTCAATCTTTTTGATA